>LPNX010038942.1:161959-172184 GCA_001517045.1 Pseudotsuga menziesii | reverse complement strand
CATCCACAACTTGATACAAGGGAGTCCGGGGGATCATGGCCAGCATAAGATCAAGAGGAGTATGAGGCTCTTGCGAAATGTCATGGCAGTACTATACAAAGGACTCCCACACCCTAAAGGGAGAAACATCAGCATGGGCACCAAATGCAAATAAGGCGCTAACTAGGGTACCCATGTAAGGTGAGGCTCTACCACTCATATCATGCCACTTCTAGAGAAGTAAGAAGGTTCTGTGACATAATAGAGTGGGTTCGTACCTAAGGATATAGTGAAATGGTCATAAGGTCATGCAAAATGCAAACGGTGGTGGACCTAACCTATACGCCAGTGTAGACGTGATACCTAAGATAGGCACGAATGGTCTCTGGTCACAAAAGAAGCATCCAACAGACAACTTCAGACCCAAGGAAGACCCAACCACACTCACAACCCACCCAGCAACTTCCCACAACATCAGACTCACCAAAAGGGAGGATGTACGTGACTGTATAAAGAACAGCTACGTATGTACGCGACTTTTGGCCAAAAATCCACGTATGTATGCGACTTTTGTCCAAAAACCCACGTATACAGAGAAGGCAGTGGTAAAAAGCAGGTCAAGGCCAAACCAATAAAGGGGAGTGTCAATGGACACACATACTATAACATGCGACACAGAAACAGAGAGAAACCAAGAGCAAGTCAATAATATCAAGCCCATTGTGCCCCCAACCCCAAAGAAAAACAAGGAACATCCCCAGCGGAGTCACCAATTCTGTTACGGAGAGAAATTCCTATGGCTTGGGGTACCACAACAGACAGCTAGATTCCAGAAATCAATCTTTCCCAATATGCAATAGAAATAAAATGTCTAACACTAAAGGATCGAACCTCGTACCTTATTCCGGACAGTTGAAGTAGATCCCCATTGAGATTTCCAATCTTCAGCTTGAATTGATATAATACTTCCTCAACAATAAGTAAACAATACAAGCATACTATATATCATGGTGTTATATCTATTCTAGCATATATAATCAATAATGTATAAGCATTTGACATATTCCAATGGATACTATATTCATTCAAATACACATTACTGGATAGGAAAAGATATTTCTATTAATATGAATCAGAGATTACAAGTGACAACCTCTGATAGCACATCTGCGAAACGGAGAAACTGAATCCCCCACTTGGGCCTCCACCACCTCAATCCTCCATCACTCAGATAGCAAGCTCACTAGCAAAAGGAAAGCTTGGGAAGAACACAACAGTGCTCCAAGGGACAAAGGGATGCAGACTCAAGCATAAGTTCTGGCAACAATAGACTATAGTTTCGTTACTCTCAATTCTCTCTTATCATATATGCCTTCAATGTACCAAGGGGTTCCTTATATAGCTTTTCAAATGGATACTGAAAGGTCGAATCCATGCGATCTCAAGGCATATGGAAATCCAGGAGTCATATGAGTCGGATCCAAGTCAAGGAACGCTCCAAAAGGATTTGGATTATGTACACATCCCGATGTACGCGACTATAGGGGGAATATCCGAGTATGTACGCGGTTATCGGGGTAAAAGCAGTGTATATCACATTTCTTATGTTTTTAGGGATGATCAAGGACACATCAAAAGACAAAAAGTAGTCCATAGGGGCTAATGAGTCTGCAGCGGGACAGGGGAAGGCCATACAATGTGTGATTCACCTAGTGTGGTGAAATCCACTATAACACTCACTGAGCAGTTTCTTTGCCCCTTACCGACCCTTTTGTTCATATTCCTAATAGAGAAGGGAGTGTGTCATATCGTAGAGCCTCATCCATTACTACGTGAACTGCCACCAAATTCTAACTAGGCAGAGAAATAGAAGAGGCGGGAAAAATTCATTCCCCAAAGGGAGTGGGAGTACTTCCTGAGAAAATAAATAGAACTATCTGAGCTTTCTAAAGCATCGGGTAGGCTATGGGGGCGTAGCTGGTCATATGTCGGGGTAAAGTAAAAAGGATTCTAGTCGACTAAAGAAAATACCATCACCAGCAATAAAAAGTCAACCTAAAAAGGAAATTGAATGAACAATGATACACAAAGGTACATCGGATTTACAGAGAATAGAAAGAGAGAAGAGGCTGAAAAGAAGGGAAGAAAGAAGAGTGTAGGCTATAGTGCTATAAAGAGGGATGACTACTAGGGTGACAGACCAAGAAATAAATCTGCCAGAGTCGACTCATGACTGACAGGAAGAAGGTGTAGATGAAGAAGAATCACCCATGGAAGAAGACTTATGGATAGAGCAGCAAGAATCTCTCCAACTAGAAATTCCATAAGAGGTAAGACCTCTGTCTCCAATGAATCTGAGTACAAGAATACAAACCATTGTCGAAGAAGATCTACAACTAAGAGTTGGTGATTTTGGTATATGGAGCCAACTAGATGATGAGGTAAATGATGATAATCATCTAGTAATCCATCGACCAAAGGAAGGAATTAGGTAACACTTCAAGTGTTCCCTTCCAACTGAATTATCCACTTGCTCTACCTAACACATGAAGGAGCACCCCCCCTGCCAAACACATCTTTGCAAAATTTAGAACACTCAGACCTTCAGACAAATCAGTGCAGTTGGACATCGACAGAAGAAGTCAACCCGAACCGACTGCTTGTCAGAGAAGAAAATTCAAACAAAATGACCGAGAGGAATGAAATTTTCATTGACAACAACTCTAAACAGTGAGACAAACAAAACATCCCACTACCCCCACCACCACCCCCACCACCGCCACCTCCAAAAGGAGACAATGACAACGATACCAACATGGGTCAGGGATCAACACATATCCCTCTATATGAGGGTGACGAAGACCCTAGACAACATTGGTTCATCTGTGAGTCAATATGGGAGGCAAATCAAGTTACGGTCGAAGAACGAAAGATGGCACAGTTCGTTGGTGCTTTCAGGAAAAGAGAACTTACTTGGTACATGAACTATATCAAGAGAACTCTCCAAGCATCCAAAGAAGACATTAAAGCACAATTCTTGTCTTTCTTTAAAAGTCTAGATGCAAAACATATGGTAGCTAAAAAGCTGAAAACAACATCTTAGAAACCAACAGAGTTTGTTTGGGAATATGACAAATGATGGAAAGACCTCCTCAGCCAACTAGACTATCATTTGATGAACAATTATTAATTCAATGGTTTCTTGCAGGTCTATAATAGAAAATCCAGTGGCACATAATCTTGGAGACATTTAAAACATATGAAGACGCACTTACCAAATCTCTACAAGTAGAGATGGATGTATATTTCCCAACATATCCTGTTGATACTAGACTGGAAGAACAACTAGAAATCATGCAGAAATATTTGAAAGAGCCGAACCTCAAGAATTAGGATGTTTGGTGCACAAAATGCTCAATGGCCGGACACACTAAAGATAACTGTCAACAAGACATAAGTTGACAGGACATTCGGTTTGTTTAGACAAAATGCTTCTTCAACATTTGCCAAGAACATGGAGAACATACAATGAAATACTGCCCATATAACATGAAAAATGGCAAAGCATATTGGTGCGTAATCTGTGAGGTAAAAAGTCACGCAATGGCTGACTGCCACCTAAATTTAAAGAATCGACAAAATTACCAAGCAGTCTACAAAATGAATGCAGTCGTGTAGAATAATGATAACACCCAGAGAAGAAATGATCAAAATGATCCAAATAATCAAATATATGAAGGCCATCGATATGAGTGTCTGTTCGACAACAGTCCTAGAGGATATGGAGGCCGAGGAAGATTTTTTGGAAATCGCAACAATCAACCACGATGGCCCATCCAGTGCTTTACATGCTACAAAGAAGGCCATCGCTATGCAGACTGCCCATACAAGGATAGAAATGATCTAAAGTTTGGTACTAACTATGGTGTGGGCGATCACTCATCAGAGGATTGTCCCACCATGCTTGACAAAATTAATAAAAATAAAAATGTTAATGTCTTGTCGTGTGTTCAAAAACACGATGTAATGAATACAAAAAACCTGCACATAGTAACCCGACAAGGGAAAAAAATTGGAAATGATAACCCATGTATACGTAAAATCAAAGAAAAGAATGATTGTCCTAACCCGACTTAAAAAAAAAATTATATAATGACGCAACGAATATGTTTAAATAATTTGCTAGACAGGAAGAAGTTGATGAATTAATACGCTTAGTACATGATGATAAATTGGTATTTCAATTCATTGAATTATTGTATAATATGAAGCACAATAATAATACAAAAAACAAACCAAAAACATATGCAGTCTAAACCAAAAAGAAAAGAGCGATGTCGACCCACTTGTCGATCTAGAAATCGAAGGATACCATGTTTAACAAGTTGTACTCAACTTCGGTTCACAAGTAAATATTATGACTCGTAACACTTGGTAATAGTTGGGTAGACCTCGACTATATAAGTCAGACATATACCTCAAGTTAGACGATGAAGGACTGATCGAACCCATTGGGGTTTGGAGGAATTTCGATATGACAATAAAAGGAATATCGACTAAAGTCGAATTTGAAATTATCGACCCTAAATAAGGATCCAGCTCCTTCCCAGCCTTGGTAGGTCAACCATGGGGAATAAAAATGAAAACATCAATATCTCTAGACAAAGAAAGGATAAAATTAAAATGAAATGGACAGAAATTCATAGTCCCTATTCATCCTTCCCAAGGAGAACCTTGGATAGAACCCATTGATGAAGAATTCAACATTCAATAATTAAATTCAAAATAACGAAGACTACACTGAACCCAATACCTATGGTGAGCTTCACTTAGGCAACCAAGACTCAGTGGGATATAATTTGGACCCAGAATTATACGACTGGGAAGTCAAAAACTACGAGACCCAAGCAAGAGGTTGTTGGACCATTCAAGCTATACAGAAGAAACTAGTCCATCAATGTTTCTCAGTCTCCATCATTCCAAAAATATTCTAAAAGAAAACCAGGGAATACCCTACCTTAACCCCAACAAATATAAGTATCATACAAATCCCAAGGTATAAAGAAAGAGAATTTGTCACATACCCCAATTTTGTAAAATAATGTTAATTGTTTTAATTTGATTCCTAAGACATTATGTTAAATTTAATGCTAAGTAGGAACTGATGACTCAGCAGAGTCAACAGATGTGGAATGTAATTTTGAATATTTTATTTTTAATAAATAAAAAGTGGAGACAACTATTAATAAGAGTGTTATTGGTCAAACTGGTGGAAGGAACTAGGTGGAGAGCAAAAGACAAGTGGCAGCATCCTTAAACACTTCCTATGTTGCAGGTGGCAACTTCCCTACATTTGGGGTCATGATCCCCCAAGAAAGTGGGATCAGAGCAGGTGGCTCAATAAATGACAACTAACCCAAAAAGACCTAGGCAATGTTTTAAAAGTACCCAATGTAGAGAGCTGAGGCTGCTCAGATATTTTCCAGGAGAATAATCATTAAGGAGGAATGCACTTCAAGGAATTCATTGGGGAAAAGGGAAAACTGTAAGGAAGGTGTTTTGAGAGAAAAACTGTAGTAACTTGGTCTGATACAGCTTGCTAGCTGAGAGATTGGACTAATATGTCCAGGACTGGTATTGAGTCTCAGAACTAGTACTTTATTATTTGCTGCACCTAGTTCCAGCCAGGGAGACCAGAGCAAGCTCGGGGGTCCTGAGGAGTCGTTGTTTGAGCACTCTCCAGGAGTTGGTAGGGAGGAATGACCTCCCATTGCTGTTGTTGTCCAAGCTTAAGAACATGTTCTGCTATCTATTATTTTCTGTTTTTATTACCTGTGTGTGATTGAATGATGCATTTGCAGTTTAAGATGTAAAAACTTAGAGGATTGTATATAGAAGATTGTTTAGTAATGAAATTATGCTTAATGAGAAACAACCCTACCTGTTTTTTTCCCCATCTGGAGTAATCCAGATCGTACTCTAGCACAGGTGGTGAAATTATATGAAGAAAGTATGATGTAATCATAGAATAAGATGT
Source organism: Pseudotsuga menziesii (assembly GCA_001517045.1). NCBI lineage: Eukaryota > Viridiplantae > Streptophyta > Pinopsida > Pinales > Pinaceae > Pseudotsuga > Pseudotsuga menziesii. The sequence continues at coordinate 166,168 of LPNX010038942.1, read as the reverse complement.
TAGCTTGTTTAAGAGAATGTTTAAGAAATAGCATTCTGTTCATGGAGTAGAGTTAGGGTTAAACGTAGAATGTGAATGTTAGATTTTAGTAAAAGGAAAGAAATTTATTTATTAACAGAGATAGGTCTCGATAGATAAAGAGTTCTTATTACAGTTTTATTTTAGTAACTTTACTATTTTATTTTGAAACAAAGGAAATATTCTAATAGCTAAAAAAGTAGTGTTAGAATAAATAAAAATGCTTTTCATTTCTACATATTACTTCTTTCCTGCAGAAGATAAATAACTATTGTTTTACAGTAACAAACTGTGAGCGAGGGTAGATAAACTTAGATTCATTTCTAAAGCTAAACTATCGGTTTAAGATTTTTAAATATGTTTTAGTGTAAATAAATTTTCATTTATCTAACAGAATTTACATAAGATATATATCTACTAACCTATCTTCTAGAAATTTAAACAAATACTATAATATAGTTTACAGGTCGGAACATAAATAGTTTATTCTTTTCTTTATATTATAAAGACTAATACTATAACAGTAATAGAATAATACAGAACTCTGATAGGACTTCTTATAAAGTATATTAGTACAGAAGCATAAGAATATAACAGAAAAACACTTTCTTGTTATACACCTTCTATAGACTAAGTATAAAGGTAATATATAATTATAGGAACAGTATTACTAAGTAAATAAAGTAATGTACTTATCTCATTATAGTAAGCATTAAATCAAATATAATTTATGTACTCAAAAGCTGTATCTAACAGATACATAAGTACATCAATAAAAAAAAAAAACATGGAGTTCTTATATTCCGAAGGTTAAAAATTATTTAACAACATTTACAAATTCTATTATAATAAAGTAAGTTATTATAAAAACAAGGTACAGAAACCCCAGAAGGTAATAATTAAATAATATTGCAGGGTAAAACTCATTTGCAATAACGCGCAAGAAATAAACCAACTGAGTAATAATATGCTCGATTCACCGAGCCTAACCCATCATTATTTCAACATAAACAATAACCCAACAAATTACTGAAGTACATTGTAATTAAAAGATATTTATTTAAAAAGAAACTGTAAATACTTCTTATATTTTTGAATTAGGGTAAAAACCCTACTACTTCAAAATATACAACATAGATATAAATAAAGAGTCTGAAGCTCTTCCAATGCCCTCGGCTTCCAACAAAAACTAACAGCTTATGGCTTTAAAAACCCTTCTTCTCATTCTTATATATTTACATAGTAACTGAACAAAACCAAAATTTACAGTCACGGCCTAAGCCGGAGGACCCACATCAAGCAAAGGGTTTAACATCAAAAAACAAACAACGAACCGGTCAACCCAAATAAACCAAAACCACAAGGGGTTTTGCAGGCCATGGCGGCCAACCGTTAAAGGAACCATAAAGGACCAAACAAGGAGGAATTGCCATGGATAACCCAGGGCTTACCCGTGAACCAACAAGCAGTTGCCATAGCCTCGCACCAACCACGCAGAGGGACGGGTCGACCTGTGAACAAGAAGAACGATAATGTTAAAGTCTTGTATACAAAATAAACAACTGTGTATTGAAATTAAAACTGCAACAACAAGGAAGTTGAAATAGAAATTCTTACCTAAAATTTTACTGATGTGCGACCACCCACGAGCAGCAAAACGGTTACCAATGCAAGGAGAAGTAAACCTTTCATCTGCAGCAAGAAAGGCGTTTACTAGTAGTGTAAGCAACCAACAACGATAGGGGTCAAAGGAACTGGCCAAGCAAGTGTAAACGCTTGGGCCGCAACCATCTTCAACAAAATTACATGTGCTGCAAACCCTATACATCCAGCAACTCAGGGAAGTAAGACATCGACTCTCACTATCAACCCAAAAAGGAAGGAGTCTTTTTTTTTACAGTCGAAGGTTCTTGTTTGAGTGAGCCACGATGGTGGAACCCTAGAGAAAGCAACTGTTAGAATATAATCCGTCAGGATTATTGTAAATAAATAATTAAATAGGAATTTGAATAGTTTCCCGGGAAGGTGAAAAGGTTGGTTCTCAACCGCCTCATTGTAATCTATAAATTAATGTTTTAGTCGTGAATAGAATATTGAATCGGGAGTTATTACCAACAAGTGGTATCAGAGCCAAGCTCCATAACTCCTGCCTGCCAGTCTGCCTGCCATTCTCCTGCTTCCTTTGTCGGTTCAGCTCTGGCATATGCCCTCTGCGTCTTCTTGCCAGGAGACGTTTCAAAAATTTCTGCCCGCAGTCTAGAATGTGCTAGTCTGGCATATTCTCTGCGTGCATGCGTTATTGAGATGTTTTACCAGTCCATTGTCATAAACCCTAAGAGACTGTGATCTGCGCCAGTCGATATTGTTGGAGAATGTGCTGAAGTTTGAGACTGTTTTTAACTGGTATCTCACCACTGCGTTGAGAGACTGCATATTGATGCATTGAGAGACTGCATAAACCCTAATCCTTTTTTTTACCTAATAAAGTGACTGCCATCGTGAAGGGTGTGCCTGCCATGTGAAAGCTTAATATATTACCAGCGTGTAGGTTGTGTAACTGTGTAACTGTATGGTTTTCAACCTGCGTGGAGTTATTACCAGCGTGGAGATTGCGTTGTGTAACTGTATGGTTTTCAACCTGCGTGGAGTTATTACCAGCGTGGAGATTGCGTTGTGTAACTGTGTATATCTCCTCCACCTCGTAGAACAGAAAATGAATATCGTATATACTGCGTTGAAGGCCTGTTGAAGGCTGCGTTGGAGGACATTCTCGCTCTCTCTGTCTTTGGAACTCCTTCGTGGTTACCGTTTTGTTTATGTGCGCAACAAAATAAATCCAGTACTAAATACCTATCAGTACCTGCGTGAAAACTGAAGTATTGAAGACTGATATATTGCTGCCTGCAAGAGATGTGAAGGCTGTGCGCTGCATGGAGAGATTGTGCAGTGGGAGACTGGCTGCGTGAAGCCTGAAGAGCCCGAGCTGTAATGCTGTGGAGAAGAAACAATGCGTTGAATCCTGAATGGTGAAGGTCGTGAATGGTGAAAGCTGCGTGCACAATTAGAGACTGCGAATCATTTTAATATATTGTGATTTTTGATATATTGTGATATGTTTTTGTGGGGAATGCACAAACCCTAGATTGTTTTTGTAGACTGCGCACTATTGTATCACTATTGGAGACTGCCTATTTATCAAAGCGACTTGCTGTTGATAAATGAGGTAGGATTGGTGTGACTGCGTTGAGCGTGGAGTCTGTCTACTGGTGGCTGCATTGAAGAGAGTTTGGTGACTATTTTGAAGGCTGCGTTCTACTTGAAGGCTGCCTTGGTTTTATTTTATTGACTGATATAAAAAATTGAAGACAGACTGATATATGCTGACTGATATATATGCTAAGTATATATACTGCTTGGAAACTTTTATATGTTGCTGGTGCTTTGAGCTTTGTAAACCTAGACTGCTGAAAACCTATTGAAGGCTGAGTTGTAGGCTGCTGAAGGCTGAGTTATATGCTGCTGAAGACTGTGTTTTATGCTGAAGAATATCATCTATTTCTAGAGACTCATATGTGAAAATGCTGAATGCTGTATAACTGACAGTGTTATATTTTGTATCTACTGATATATTTACTATAAACTTGCATTGTATTCACCTTGGAAGAGACTGTAGACCTGCAAGGTTATTAATTTTTGGTTTCTGATAGTTGTAATAATGCAATCTATAGCATCTATAGTCGGTGCCAGTCTCACCGGAAAAGACACCTATTCAGAATGGTGGAGGAAGATCAAATCTGCCTTCATCTACAATGACCTTTGGGACGGCATTTGTGAAGGCACCACAATAGAGACAGCAGCCGGAAAGACCATAACCACAGACTATGGACCTCCAGAATCAGAGAAAGAGAAGGCCATTTGGAGAACTAAAGACAAGAAATCCTTAGCTGTAATCACTGCCACTGTCAGTGAAGAGGTGAGCCAGCACATATTGCCTGCAAAATCATGTTTTGAAGCATTAAAAACATTAAAAGAACTGTATGATTCTCACAGTGAAATGGAAGTTATTCAACTAATGTTAAAATTATTCAGTCTTGAAGTGAAAGACAATGATCCTATGTTAGTTGCCTCTGAAATCAAATCCATCATGCACAAGATTCAAGCCTCTGGTATGAAACCAGATCTTCCTCTTGA
>LPNX010038942.1:49303-158828 GCA_001517045.1 Pseudotsuga menziesii | reverse complement strand
TAGTTTCCCGGGAAGGTGAAAAGGATGGTTCTCAACCGCCTCATTGTAATCTATAAATTAATGTTTTAGTCGTGAATAGAATATTGAATCGGGAGTTATTACCAATAGCAACACTAACCTATACCAAGCAACAAACCGTTTCATGACAGCACCTCTCTATTAAGCATTCGGGACGAGCTTATGAGGAGAAACGACAAGTAGGGAGACTACCGGAAACAAATGCAAGCGACAGTGCAGACAGGAGTGTAATAGCAGAGTGGCTGGAGGCCTGAAGGTGACGAAGGAATGTCAAACTAGGGTTCGAGACTGCCCTTTTAACCTCCAAACACTTGGCTACGACGAGCCCACGTTGACAAATTAATAATTGGCATGCAGTGGGTAAAAACAATATAGTTTACAGCAAACAAGTATCCAAATGATTTCTAATCCAAATCATGCGATAGGAATATTCTACAAGGTTCGTTGTACCAAATGTCAACCAACCTGCACATTGTAAAGATCAACCAAGTAAACCTTAGAATGATGAGTAGGATGATATCATAGCATGGATCTATACCAATGCATGACCTAGAACTTATACTTGTAAAGGAGGCATCTAACAATAGTTTTTAAAGGTTAGATCAAGGGTAAACCATATTTTCGTTATGGCGTGTTCTATTTTCTTAACCTTTTTGTCTATGCTTGCATAGTAGCCTTACAACAAACTATAATAATTATGACAAGGGTTAAGCCTCTATTCTTTTAACAAAAGATTCATCAACTTAAAAGTTAGGCCTTAAAACTATTATGATTTGTATTCTATCAATGGTTATAATCCATTAAGGACATGCCCTTTTTATATCTATGAAAGGAATTGTATAAAACTTGTTCATGATAAGATATCCATGTTATGAGAATAGCTCCAGTTATGCTTTGGAGTAATTGTTGTATAAACCCTTAAGTTGGTAAACATAAATGTTAAGCATTTTAGTAACTATCAGATTTGACAATAAGTAACCTTTTGATGATTTAATAATACTAGCTAAACCTTATCCCCTGAATAGGTTATGTGTAAAAGAACTCTATGCATCAACACTAGTTTAATCCTCTTCAAGAGTAGCTTGTAATAAAGTTGTAATCCCGTTAAACTTCAAAGTTTTGAAAATGGGAACATTAGTACTTAAACTCCTTATCAATATACATTACGTTCTTATCACAAGCAGCAACCAAATCCATCATGATGTAAATGTATTTGTGCACAATTAAAATTAGACCCTTGACATAATAACTCTGTCATTCTTAAAACTGCTTGCAAAGAAAGATTTAAGGAATTTTTACACTTGACGACTATAGTAGACATCAAAGAGTTCAGTAAGCATTAAGAACTATAAATTTACATCTACTAGAAGGAAAGTAGTTGTCACCATTACTGATAGAACTAAATCTCATTTCCATAGCATCTTAAAAAGAAGGACAGTTTAATGATTTTACCTCGATAAGCATTGGAAATTGAATAGCATTTATATTCTTTTACTGAGCTATTATTATTATTGTGCGACGAACTTATATCTGAATGCTTTAGAATTATTGACAAGCAACACCCAAACTTATTACCTGTAAGTCTGTAAGAGCAGGAAAACTTTCTGTGTTAGCTCGAAAGCTAAGTAAGCCCAAAATATCATGACAGTTCCACCTTGTGGTCGCAAAGAAAAACAGGTCATTAAACTGAAAAAGAATTATTCTATAAGATAAACATAATCAAATAGATAATTCAGCTAATGAATCCATTAACATATAACTAATTAAACAATTATTTGACTGCATTTATGAAAATTATCTGTATTTTAAAATTTTTAAATTTTGCGGAAAATATGGGGTTTTGCCAGAATCCCCAGTTTTGCATATAGAACAAGTCTCTAAAATCATAGGTGAACATGGCCTACTACAAAGCCTAGTAGAATCCTTTATAGGCCAAGCTGCTCGATGGTGGGATACCCATCAATCAAGATTGCAGACTTGGAAAACAACTTCAACTTACTTTGTAGAAATATTTAGAGGAAGGAAGCTAACCAAACAGGCGCAAATACCTGTGTTCACCCAAGGGCAAGACCCAGAGGATCACATAAGAACATGCAAAAGAGAATGGATAAGACTTGGTTATAAAGACGAACGTACACGGCCACACCTGTTTCCCTTGATGCTAACCGACTTACCAAATAAATGGTAAAAAATGGAAGAAGCACGAGGAAAAAAATTTCAATGGAACGAACTTAGAGAGAAATTCACTAAGGACTTCAGTTTTATACCGTAAAACGAAAAGTTAGTCAAAACTGCAAAGCAAATAAAAGAATTTATAGAACCGACCAGGAAGAACAGTCTGATACAAAACTATGATCAACCAAAAATACCATGCAATAACATACAAACCAATATAATACCACAGTTGACAAGACTGCAAATGGAAAATGAAAATATGGAAGGGAAAAGCTTTCAATGGAAATCATATCACTCAGAAACAACAAAACCAATTCACACAGTACTTAAAGTCGACACAACCAACAAAGAAGATATCGACTGAATACCCGCAGCAGAATTCCCTTCTACATTCTCACAATTCAAAGAAGGGAGTCGATCGATTAATGAATCCAAAGCACCATAATGGTTGGATACCAAAGTTAAAACCAAAGAGTTTAACATGTCAAATGATGAACAACCAAAAATGGAAAAAACTGGCGATTACTGCAACAAAGAACAAACGACCAAAATAGTAAACCTACTGAAAGAATTCCAGGATGTCTTTGCTAGAGACTATAAATATCTCAAAGGGATAATCCATGAAATGGGAGAAATGAAGATTGACATCAAGCTCGATGCCCAACCCGTAAATAAAAGGCCATACAAATTAGCTCATAAATACAAAGAGATAGTCAAGAAAGGGATTGATAATATGCTCGTAGCAGGAATTATCTACCCTATCAATCAATCGAAATGGGAAAGCTCGATGGTCGTCCAACCAAAGAAACACGACCCGACGAAGCTAAGGATCTGTGTCAATTTCAGAGAATTAAGCAAAGTCACCCTAACAGACCCATTCCCAACACCATACACAGATGAAATCTTAAATGAAGTTGCAAGACATGAATGCTACTCGATTACAAACAGATTCTAAGGGTATAACCAAGTACCAATAGCCAAAGAAGATCAGAAAAAGATGACATTCGTATGTGAATTCGGTTCATTCACCTACAAAGTTGTGCCTTTTGGTCGCAAAAACGCACCTGCAGTATTTTCAAGAATCGTTGTCAAAACATTTCAAGAATATATCTACAAAACAATGGCAGTATATTTCAATGATTGGACGATCTACTCCATGTTGAAATATCACTGCAAATGGCTAAGGCTCATGCTAGAACAATGCCGACAAATTCAATTATCTCTCAACATAAGAAAATGCATCTTCTTAACCCCTATAGGAATACTACTAGGGAACATTGTATGCAAAGAAGGAATCAAGGTCAACTTTGCAAAGAAAAAGATTATCCTCGACTTGAAACCACCATTAAATATGAAACAGGTCAGGGTATTGCTGGGACACATGGGATATTACAGAAAATTTATTAGATACTACTCAGATATGACCTATCCATTAGAAGAACTATTAAGACAAGATCAGGATTTCGAATGGACAGATGAATGTAATATATCATTTGACACATTAAAAAGGAAACTAGTCGAGGCTCATATCCTCATATTCTCGAATTCTTCGATCAAATTCCATGTACATATCAACGCATCAGGCCTAGCAATAGGCACAATCTTAAAACAAGTAGGGGACGATGGAATGGATTACCCTATAGTATATAGTAGCAGAAAAATAAACAAGTAAGAAAGAAACTATTTGAGAACAGAGAGGGAAACATTAGGAATGGTCTTTGCACTACAAAAGTATTGACATTACCTACTGGCCAATCCTTTTATCTTCTATACTGACCACCAAGCATTGAAATACCTCATAAACAAACCGTTGCACCAGGGGAGAATTTTTCGTTGGATACTACTATTCCAATAATTTGAATTCGAAGTCATCGTTAGACCAAGAAAATTAAATGTCAGACCCGACCACCTATCGAGAATCGACACGGGAGAGGACTTGACAGGAGTCAAAGATGACCTACCAGATGCACACTTATTTTGAATAGAAGCTGTCCCAGCAGAATTGGAGGAAATAGCTCAATTCTTAGAAAATGGTCAAGCACCAGAGGGCATGAGCACGAAAAAGAAACAAATCTTAGCTATGAAGGCTGCACCATACATCCTCATAAACGAATTTTTATATAAAATGGGCTTGGATGACATCCTCTGGTGATGTGTGTTAGAACACGAAAGAGATAATATCATGCACGAAGCACACTATGGACCGATGGGAGGACGTTTTCAAGCAGATACAACTACCAAGAAAATCCAACAGTCGGGGCTATGGTGGCCAGCATTGTACAAGGATTGCAAAAATTTTGTTAGCCAATGCGACCGATGCCAACGATTGGGTCGACCTATTCCTAGTATAGAAATTCCCTTGATATCAGTAAACCCAATTTTGACATTTGAAATTGGGCCATCGACTTCATAGGACCATTCCCAATACTAGAAAAAAGAACAGGTGCGAGATATATAATAAATGCAGTAGAATATGTAACCAAATGGGTGGAGGCAGAACCTGTCGAAACATGTTCCAGTGAGGTAGATGCTAAGTTTATCTATGAAAACATAATTACTATATTTGAATTCCCACTAACCTTAATCAGTGACCAAGGATCACACTTCATTAACAAAACCATCAAAGCACTGATAGACCGGTTCAAAATTGACTGCCGACGCAGTACATCTTATCACCCTCAATCAAATGGAGCAATAGAGGTATTCAACAAAACACTAACGAGGGGTTTAGAAAAAATATTCAACACCAATAAGGATGATTGGGATGAAAAAATCCCTGCAGTATTATGGTCTTGCAGGACAACATACAAACATTCAACCGACCAAACACCATTTCGACTAGTCTATGGCCAAGAAGCAGTCGTTCCACTACATTTTTGACAGCAAACACCTATCATAGTAGATATCTTACACATAGATGTTGAAGAAGGTAGGAAGGACCGACTGATACAACTAAGCAATCTAGAAGAACACTGAATGCTTGCTTTACAACATCAAGAAATTCAAAAACAATGGTAGAAGGATTGGCATGACCACAGTATCAAAAACAAAAATATGTCGGTAGGGGATCTCGCTCTACTGTATAATAGAAGAGTGAAAGGAAAACCCAAAAAGCTACACACATAATGGATGGAACCTTACGTTGTCAAAGAAATGCAGGCCAATGGATCAGTCCGACTAAGGACGTTATAAGGCATAATATTTCAGAAACTTGTTAATGGTGCCCAACTAAAATGGTACAAAAATTAAGCAAATTAATATATATATATATATATATATATAATGGCCATAACTGTTCAGAAAAACCTATAAAAATATAAAAATCCCAAAAACAACAAGCAGAGCCAACACCCATAAGCCAAAATGATACAAAATTTTGAAATATATACTAGATTGCACTTTGAAAACCGACAGCCCCCCCCCATCGACATACCACCATCGACCACCTGCATGATCGACACCGACCGACGAATCCAAAGGTCAAATCAAGCCTTCATGACTATGGTCAGAAGGAGAGCCAAAATCAGAATGCATTTAACACAAACTAAATAGATCGTCCTAGGCCATCATTTCCACCATCAATACCTCCATCAACAAAATCGTCATCCGCCCCACTTATAAATACCACACTAAACAAAAATTCATTACTGTGTTTTGAAGAAATAGAGCAACCAAGTATTCAGAAATTTGAGAGCATAAACCTTGTAAATAAATCTGACCAAGAGACTGACAAAATGGCCCCCAAGAAAACTAGAGCCGTAGCTGCCAAAACAAAAGAATTAGAATTTGTTGAAACCCCACTTGTAAGGAGATTAAGAAACATTAAAAACACAAAGGTACAAGAAACTACATGGGAAAAAACCTAGACAGAAATCAAAGAATGGGCCTATGTGGACAAGAAAATGACACAAGAAGCAGAGAAAATAAGCTGCAGCACCATTATGAGTTACATGAATACACCTTTCATGGAAATTTTCGATAGAACAAAAGAAACAACTGTAAAATTTATCATCAGCCGGTATCACAATGGCAAATTCTACTTCGACAAACTAGTAGAAATTTTCGGCAAGGTCATACACAAGCTTACCGGTCTCTCAAACCAGGGTGACGCTGTTACTATTGGCATAAAAGAAGGATTGGTAGAACGACTAACAGGAACACCATCAGGGAAGAACTCGAAAGGGCTAATGATCAGTCAAATACAAGCCCGGACATCGCAAATCATGGCCAAAATAATAGCAACATGACTCACCCCTACAGGTCGAGTGAGTGATATGAAGCTTGATATGCTGGAAGTAGTCAACACAATAGAAGACATAGGAAAAATTTATCGTTGGGCTCAGTATGTTGCCGACATGCTCAAGACCATATGTGAGAAATGCCAAGAGTCGGCTGGAATTATCAGGTTCCCATCACTGATAATTTGGATAGCCATGTACCACCTATGTCCAGTCAGAGATAACCAGTTCCAAGAACCTAGAAAATATCATATGTGGAGGTTCAAAACATTTTCATAGAATGGAACGCTGAAAGAAATGGAAAATGGCAAATTACTACTGGAAAACTGCTTCTAGACTCTCAAAGTCCAGACAACTAGACGGAGGGTGCCTCAGAACATCTGAAGAAGTCTACCAAAAACTGCACATATTCAACTAGAGATCGACCACATTGCAGTCTGGTACATGCAGGGGTTGAAAGCAAAAGCAAAACCTCTTGACTATTATCCAACAGTCAAGGATATTTTCCAAGAATTAGCTCGATAATCCAATACCAAGCTGTCAATACTAGCAAGGGGTAAAGAAATAAATCAACAAATTGAAGAACCCTTGACCGATGAGGAAAAAGAGGAGGATTATGAACTCCGTTTATATATCAGTACTTTCATGTCGGAGGATATATTGACAGAAGATACCAGAAAAATCCAACAGACAATTAGTCCACAACCTCTCCAAATCGAAAGTGCACCAACTGAACACCAAGTGGTCATGCCCACAGAACAAAGTACCATATCGACTCATCAACAGGAGAGAGGAGAGGAAATAGAAGAAGACATCGAATTAGATAATGCAGAGTAGGCTATGACAAAAGAAAACCTAAATAAAATAGCAAAAGAAATAGAAGCCTCAAGGAAAAGGAAAACAAATTAGGGAAAAGGGAAGGGGAAGCATTAGCTTATCGTGTCCAAATCGGAATATGAAGAAGAACTATTGGCTATTGCTGTCAACATCATAGAAGATGCTGTAGTAAACAAAATATCAGTCGAGACACAGTTTAAGAGGTTTTTCAACGCAGGAGCGAAACAAGGAAGACCGAAAAAGGCAAAAACTATGAACCCTATAGTCGATGAGAATATTGTTGACTTAATCTCTACCCCTCCACCCCCATCCCCAACCCAAATCACACAAGAAGATACCCCACTCTACCCACCATAATCCCTATCGACATTTGTAAGAATTCTATGCTGGAGATGCTAAAAGAATAGTTCAACCATGATGGAAAATTCCAGGCATTCATTGAAAAGCTCCTTGAACTATTTACATCTGCCCAAAAAATTGCCAGAAAATATCTATTAATCGAGTCTAGCTCAGCACACCAGACCCTCTCACAATAGATAGGACAAATACCCTAGAAACTAAGATCTTTGGGAACTATCAAATCCATATTCTTAAGGTACCCCGACAAGACATCTCATATTGTCACAAGCCACACTTCATCATTTACCCCATCAGATATCTCCCATCCCTTACCATCCAATGAACCAGAAAGAGACGTGGAAGAAGATAACCAGGAGGATATTTTAGCAATCAACCAGGTGATTGACAACCTACTCTCTGATGACCTAGCCAATTCACCACCAGAAGTCAAAGATCCATTTTCGACTAAAAATATCCCAACTACACCAATTACACCAGACCACTCACCATCTCCATCACCACCTCCCAATCCAGAACCTTTGCCAAAACCTGAACCACCTATTTCAGCTCCCCCAGATACACACCGAGTTGCAAGTTCTACCAAAGAAACTCAGCCAAGAATTCCACCAACTAATGAAGATCAGCAGTCATGAGACCAGCCACATGGAAATAAACCACTTATAGAACCATAAGAAGAACGACAGACATACCAGCATAGACACAAAAGAAAAAGAAAAGACAAAAATAAGAAAGAACACCACAAAGAACAAAGGCCGATAGTTATCCACCTCAACCAATTTGTATCGACTACTGCAGTCAACACAACAAAACTAAGAGAGGGAGAGTTGGGTCAAATCTTAGAAACTCTTGCCACATAAGTAGAAAAAATAATCCAGACTAGATGAGAGCAGCTCGACAGCACTAAGAAAGAGCAAATTGAATTTCTGACAAAATGCAGGAGTTTGATTCAAATAGTAATACCGGGACCAATAGAGGCTGACATCGAAAAGCTACTGGAAAAAGGATATTAGCTATTTGAATGTGTGGTGTCGACCCTACAAACACATCTACAAAACCCAAAAGTAGGGAAAAAGGAAGAAACATCCTGACTATTAAAGCAACAATACACAACATTCTCAGAAGCTCACAAGGTACTGTAGGACCACTTGGAAGAGTCTATCATCATAGAGGAAGTACTCTGTGATTGGCCTACCTACTATAGACAAGTATTTCAGCAGACCTACCAGATTCGTGAGCAAATCCAAGTGCTAGAAAAGAGGTGAGGCATTGATGAAACAATGAGAATTACAATACAAGACCAGATTGTATTGGAAACAACCAAATTACGAAAATTGGAGAAACAAGCACACCAGTGGGTACAACAAGCACTACCAAGCCTCGACAAGCTAGACACAATCTACCCATAGATTAATATACTACTGGATACAGTGGAAGAAAAGGCTCAATTTATAGGACCCAACATGGAAAGAATCATAGATATTTCCATCCAAGAGAAAATGTCAACTTTGTCAAGCATCACAACCTTGACTATTGACATCCAGAAAGTACTACAGAACTGTACAGAGTTTCAACACCAACTGGCCATTATAGAATAAGCCATTGTGGAAGTATGTGTGCAGAAATGACCATCCATATGACTACACAGTCCATGAAAACAAACCATAATAGAAGTAACCACCTCAGACAATGCAGTGTTGAGTGCCTCCCCTATTTCTTCAGGAGGAAGAAAAATTTTGTTCCTGGGGGAGATGTTGGAGGAGCTAGTCGATGAGTCGACTAGTTGAATAGCCGACTAATTAGAGATTAGGTCTGCCACATAAAGTCATGTCGGTTGACCGAACCAATAGGTAGTTATTTTTAACTGTTTGTAATCATATATATTAGGCTGTTGAGCCAGATGAGAACTAGGTTCATTTTTTGTATATGAGATTACAACACCAAAAACTGAACCCTCTGTGATATGTGAGATTACAGCACCACCTCATCGGACACCACCCTCCCACCAATTTTTCAATGCCTTGTCAATATCTCTTCATGAGATAATATGCACCCCATCGACACCTTTGGGCTCATTCCAACTCCCTTGAACCTAAAATAGGGGACATTTTGACCTTCCTCATCGCCTATATCTCGGTACTTCAATGAGCCTATAGTCCATAACCATTCATATGTGATCTATAATCACAAATGTCATTCCCATAGCATGGGGGTAGGACTCTAACCTTGCGCACTTTTTAACATGCGCGACCTTGGCCATTTCCTAATATCACATGTCATATGACATGTTATTTTCACCATTAGAATCATCATTTCATGCTCTTCCCCTGTACAGGATCCATATTCCATGTGAGTCATTTCTTATATGTATTTGTATGCATTATTCACATCCTAGATGCACATTTATGCTTGATTATCCTTGTTTTGTGTACATATAAATGTTACGGTTACATGCCCCCTTGTGGTACTGATCACTTCTAGATATATAATCCCCTGACTGGCATATAGGACATCCTCCCCTCCATTGAGTTGATGCATGGCATCCATTTAATCCCCCTTGAGCCTGTCGGACACCCCCCCCCGATTTGAGTAAGTGGGCTTGCCCAACTACCAATTGCATTTTCCTTTGCTCGGTAGTAGAGCCTTCCTTTAAGTGGATGGCCACTTTTTAGAACCCCTTGTAGTTGGCATCCATGCCTTTCGAATCCCCTTAGGATCAAGATTCTTTATAGTTTGAAATATTGAGTTGAAGCCTCATATATTTCTTCATATCATCACATATTGGCCAATCCCCCCCTGAACTCCTAAATTAGAGTTTTTGTTAAGATCCTTTATGACTCCTTAAACAATGAAAAGATTGTCGAGTTATCTTGTTCCTTTCAGACTCATTAAAGGACATGAAAGAATGTTTGTTCGGTATACGTTTACCCCATTTTTGGTATGGATGGACTATTTACGAAAATGAAATACTCTAGTCCCTTTCGGTTAAAAGAGATCTCCACTTCACACATTTTTTTTTTCAGGCCTTGGAGACTAAATTTATGAAAAATACCACCATTGGAGTCCTCTTACTATTTTCAGACATTCAAGAATTGAAAACATAGACGAGCATTAACTGACCCAAGCTCGATAAAACCAATGGGATAGTATCATCTTGAGCACACTTCTATCCCTTCTTTGAGATCCTTAAACCACAGAGAATTCCAAATTGGTGATTCTTATCATACGGTCAACCAAACGTTGTGCAATCACACAACCCAATGACACCACAACCAACCACAATCACAGTAAAGGAAGACTTGATAGTTAAATATGATATAACTCAACCAACTAACCTTAACCAAGAATATAAAATACTTAACCAACTATGTCAAAGTCAATCAATCTCATAAACTCTTAGACAAAAAAATATTTTTCACTCCACTCAAATCAAGTCAACAAATCAAACAAATGTCAAGCAAATAGTCACTTACAATACCGTCAAAGGTTGTCATTAACAGCCAATAACAATCCAACTCCACTTAGGTCAAAGACACAATGATCAACACTTGTAAAACTATTTTTAAAATAAAACACTTAGGTTGATCAAATAAATTACTCACACGATATATTACTTACATGTCAACTTCTCATTCAATACTACACTATAAAAAAGTTAAGATAAACACCAAAGTCTATGCCAACAATATCCAAGATAATCATCAAGATTTATATCAATATCACATCAAGATATATTCCAAGATAACCATTGCCATAGCCTCCATAACATATTCAATGACTTCAAGGATATATACCAATATATAGCCTCGCATACTAAGATCAAAGATGAACTCTATCCATGAGAGACATGTGCCATCATAAGAGAAACCTAGAAGCATGTGTCGTACCTTTTTGAATATCATAAGATGAAGAAATAATAAACAAATCTAAATACACTCTATATCATGTCATCACATATCCCTCGTAACAATCTTTTCAACAAGCCAATAATTTTGTAATTCCGATTCCGTATGAGAAAGTTATGCCAATTTTAGTGAAGATGCCAAGAAATTTCTCCTTCACAAAATTTCGCAGTATTCTCCAAGAGTTGTGAAATTCCTGAGAGAATTGATGATGAAAAAATGAAATGTTTGATATTCTATTTATATAGTTTGTGTAAGAAATTTATTACCTCAAACTCGGCCTACATTCAATTCAAAATTACAAATAATTAAATTCTGTTTTGTTTGGTCGGCTCACACAAAAAGTTGGGGTACACAAACTTCAAAAACTCATATCTCTTCAACCGTAAGGATTTAGAAGATGATCTACATATCAAAAGAAATGTATTGACAAGGAATATCTCCCTATGATGGGTTTATTTTCAAATTCATTGTCTAATACCCTTAAATTCTTTAATATGTCTAGGACATCAAACACCCCACACATGAGGGTGCCAAAGACCATACCACCAACTACAAGAGTTTCAATGTATTCTTCAACATATCAAGGCACGTCTATGGGATTTACCTCCATCTACATCCCAATATCCATATAACCACAAATAGGACCATGCATCGCCATGGTTTAATACCCAACACACCACATGCAAGGGTTTTAATGACTCTTTCAAAGATATCATATAATATTTAAACAAGATACTTTCCATGGACTTCAATCCCATCACATATGACTCCATTGCGAAGTGATGAGAGCATCATTACCAAATATTCCATCATATAAAAGTCTCCAACAATCATGGGCTTACAAACCACCATATATATGTATTCCAAGACCAAAACCATTTCCAAATGCACCATCAATGATTATATAGTGTCCAAGGGTCATCATGCTGTCATTTATATGGGTGCAAGACCTTCTCAGGCATAATGACCATCTAAAAGGGTTCCATGACCCCAAAAAGTGGGACATGGGAATCAAGATCTTCATCAAGGGTTCCAAGTCTTCATCAAGTCATTACTGACCACATCATCACCTTTAAGGGGACAAGGACCATTAATCCATCAAGTGTGGGTCCAAGGGATTCTTCAGGGCTTCTTCATCAAGTAAGGGGATTCACTGGCTTCTTCAACCACCTCAACCACACCAGGAGAACTCCAAGGGTCAATATCCACCATGAAATCACCTGTGGGGTTTCTAGACCTTCTCCTATGGTACCATGAACTCAATAAAAAAAATGACCATTGAAAGGGTCATTTGGACTCTTGCAACTTCTTCAACCCACCAAGGACACTTTTGTAGGGTACTAGGAAATATTTTGTGGTATTGGGGAACCTGAGAAACAACTGGGGAACCATAAAACATTTTTGGGTTACTTAAACACTCTACATGGTGTCTAAGATTTTTCCATTGCCCCAAGGGCTCCAAGGGCTTCAAACTTGGGCTTAGACAAGATCAAAAGGTCTCCTTAGACACTGGCACTTAATTAACACTTAGGATCTCCTCAAGTGGCACCAAGACATGTTGGAATCAATGAATATGCACTGTTGGAAACCATGACAACTTAATCAATAATATCCCCCTTTGTATTTAATGACAACACCATAACTCTTCTTCAGAACACGCTCCCATTATTCACAACTTCTTTCCCCATTTGGCATCAATGGAAAAGGGAACATTCTTTGACCATACTGCTCCCCCTTAAGGCATGCCCCCCTTGTCATCAACTTTCTCTTCATTTCCAACTTTCCTTCTTGTTTGCATTAATGGTAGCAAGATCTTCTTTTGGAAGTACTAATTCTCTTTTCATTAATGCTACTTTGGCGGACTTGTATGAATACAGCTGGAACCAACTACGATACTCTAATATGATAATCAGGTACATATATCCTTTTACACATTCTTTATATCACAGGTCGATAGTATTCAAAACAATATTTTCATCATTTATGTTTTGATCAATCGTGCAATCTACTACTTTCTTTCTCCATAATTTAGTAGGCTGATGGTTGTTCATATCATTTGATTGAACTTGATTTCTTCTCCAAACTTTAATTGGTCCCTGCATCCTACAATGTTTTGCGAAATGATCATAATGATAATAATGGTAACACTAAACGGAAAACCCATCTTGATTTCTTCTTGGTGTGATCTTTTCATGACATTTTCAATGGATGGCTTTGTGACCATAGTTATTGCACTTGCAACAGTAGCCATTGAACATGATATTATATCTCTGAGCTGCAACTTCTCTTAATTCTTTTTTATTGTGGAATCTTTTAAGAATACATGTATAACTGTTAGTCTTTTCTTCCTCTTCCATAGAGTCTTCACTATTATTCTCGATCTTTGAATTTTTCTTTAACTACACAGTTGTTTTGTCTAGGTCTCCCTTCAGAGAGAGGATCTTCAATTCTTGTTTTTTACATATTTCTCTATTTTCTTGGAGTTTTTTTGTTAGATCTTCTATTTTCTTGACTTATTCTACATGTTTGTTCAGATCAAGGATATTGTCTTCCATCTATACTTTTGAATTTTGATCATCCTCATGGTATTGTTGTAGTTGACCTTTGAGTGCATGATTCTCCTTTTTGAGTTCTGAGTGGTCCTTTTCAAATTCAAAGTTTGTCAGACATACCTTCTGTAACTCTTCCTTCAAGGATTTGATTTCAAGTTCTTTTTTTCTTCTTATCTTCTAATATTTATATAGTATTGTAGGCACTTATCTCACCGTCTTTGTCTTGTAGCTTGCAGATTAACTCTTTTTCTTTGTCTTCTAGCAGTCTTTCGAGCTTGACAATTTCTTCTGATTGATTTTCAATTTCTGTGGCTGAATTTTTAAGTTTGTCTTTCAAAGTTTTGGATATGGATTCTTTGATTCTGGTAGCTTCTTCGACTTAGAGTTTCATATTAATTATGGTTTGTGTGTCCTTCTTAGATTCTTCTTGATTCCTCTTCTCGGCTTTGTCCAATTGTTATTCAATACTTGGTTATGTTCAGAAATATTTTTCACTTCTTGCGAAACATTAATAATTTCATTATCTATCCTAATATCACTTATCAGAGAGGAAGGATTTTCATTATAATCTGAAGTACTGCATTCAATGAATTTAGAATAGCTCTTATTTTTTTATACCTGATAAACATATCTCTTTAAAAGCATTACAAACAAAGTCTTTAAGGGACTTACCTTCATACCTACCTAGATCTTGTACTGACCTTTTGATGGGGTTGTCTTCTACTTCTTGTTCTTCATCTAAGTTTAGCTAATTTTATTTTGAATGACACTTCTTCAACTGAGTTGCACTTTCCTATTTTCTCCTTTTGGAGATCAATTAGATATTCAAGTGTTAATTCCATAACCTCTGCTTCTTCCTCTTTATTGGAGAAGTGTTGTTCTAATCGAGCCATAGTTCCTTAGCCGAGATGCACTTCCCTATCTTATTATTTTGGATATTTGTTAGGCCTTCAAGGATAACTTCCATAACCATAGAATTATTTATCTTTGCTTTTTTATGAGCTGTTGTTTTCACTTTCTTTGGAGGTGTATATCTAGTAACAACCGAATTCCACACACGAATTGCCTCAAGATAATCCTTCATTCTCATTTTCTAGATCAAGTACTTATTTGACTCATAGGTCAATGGTACTTCATTCATTGAGAATTCCATGGTGTGTTAAGGATCTACTTCAAGATGGTAAGGCTTTCTGGTGAAGACCCGCTCCGATACCAATTGTTAGACACACCAATCACACTAAGAGGGGGGGTGAATGAGTGTAAACAAATTCTATTAATTTTTCACTTTTATTAACAATCAACAACTTATTCAATAGTATGCATTATCACATTATCATTATATCATCATCATCATTATTATCATCATTATATCATCATCACATCATAAGCATAACATGAAACACAGAACACCAAATCTTACGTAGAAACCCAAGTCCTGGGGGAAAAACCACAAAATCCTTTATAATAGTTTTCTAGAAATATCTGGAAGGATGCAATGAATCCCTTATTACAATGAATTTAGTTCTCCAGCTACAACTAGAAGGAGGATACAACCCCTTGATTTACAGGATACAACATGAAGAAAGCTACAACTCCTTATTTCTCTAGCTATAACTAAAAGGAGGCTACAACCCCCTTTCCTTGCCCCGTCCTTCTACCCTAGTATGAATATAGAAACTCCTGAGCCATGACTGTACTGATGCTACAGAACTACTAATCAACACCTGTACTACACTGCACAATATGTACAACATTGCACAACCACTACCACTACTAACCATTGCTCATCATCTGATCACTACTCAACTGATCAGTGTCCACTGTATCGCACTTCTCATCAACACGTGTAATCAACCTGCCCAATAAAGTTGTACCACTCAGTATTTTTCTCACATCATCCGACTCATTCAATCTGAGTCTAACCAACTGTACACCAAAATCAGTCCACCTAATGCAAACAAACTGCTTATACAACTCGGCCAATCTGATTCAAACCAACTGCACATAAGGAAACCTGTGCCAATACTACTCAACTGAAATAACTTGTACCAAGTTTCTTGTGTACTTGTGCCAAATAAATCATATACTTGTGTTAATCTAATCAAGTGCTATGGAATTCAACCAACCCTTATTACTTGACCTATTTCATCAAGTAATATACACATTTGAGCAACCAAAATTTTTCCAATCACACAACCCAATGACACCACAACCAACCTCAATAACAGTCAAGAAAGACTTGAAAGTTAAACATGCTATACCTCAACCAAATAACCTTAGCCAAGAAGATAAAAGACTTAACCAACTATGTCAAACTCAGTCAATCTCATAAATTCTTAGACACAAAAATATTTTTCACTCCACTCAAATCTAGTCAACAAATCAAACAAATATCAATTAAATAATCACTTACAATACTGTCAAAGGTTGTCATTAACAGACAATAACAATTCATCTCCACTTAGGTCAAAGACACAATAATCAACACTTGTCAAACTAGTTTTCAAAGAAAATGCTTAGGTTGATCAAATAAATCACTCACAAGATCTATTACTTACATTTCAACTTCTCATTCAATACTACACTATAAAACAGTCAAGATAAACACCAAGTCTATGCCAACAATATCCAAGATAATAATCAAGATTTATATCAAGATTACATCAAGATATATTCTAAGATAACCATCACCATTGCCTCCATAACATATTCAATGAATTCAAGGATATATTCAAATATATAGCCTCACATACTAAGATCAAAGATGAAATCTATCCATGAGAGACACGTGTCATCACAAGAGAAACCCAGAAGCATGAGCCATACTTTTTTGAATATCATAAGATGAAGAAACAATAGACAAATCAAAATATAATCTAGACCATGTCATCACATATCCCTTGTAACAAGATTTCCAACGAGACAGGAATTTTGTAATTCCGATTCCATATGAGAAAGTTATGTCAATTTTAGTGAAGAAGCCCAGAAATTTCTCCTTCACAAAATTTCGCACTTTTCTACAAGAGTTGCGAAATTCCTGAGAGAATTAATGATGAACTAACGAAATTTTTGATATTCTATTTATATATGTTGTGGAGGAAAGTTATTACATCAAACTGGGCCTACATGCAATTAAAAATTACAAATAATTAAATTTTGTTTTGTTTGGTCGGCTCACCCAAAAAGGTGGAGTACACCAACTTCAAAAATTCATATATCTTCAATCGTAAGGAGTTAGAAGATGCTTCACATATCAACATAAATGGATTGACAAGGAATATCTCCCTATGATGGGTTTATTTGAAAATTCTTGGTCTAATGCCCTTAAATTCTTCAATATGTCTAGGACATCAAAGACCCCACACATTAGGGTGCCAAAGACCATACCACCATGTTAGATTTGTATCATTCAAGCTAGAATTATGATCTTAGGATATTTAACTGAGAGAATAACATGCACAAAAATAAAACACAATAGACAAGAGACACAAAGAATTTTCCTTGGGGAAACTGTAAAGGAGAAAACCCTGCAACTTCCTCAGAGATAGAATGAGCACCAATGGCAGTAGTAAAACCTAAAAACAAAAAAGATGATCTCCACAGTTTGTTCTCTCTCTCACACTGAGAGAGCTTCTCCTCTCTCACTCATGCACCCCAATGAGTGAGTGTGTGTGTTATAAATAGAGAGGCTCAATCTCTATTTATATTCTTTTGTTCACTTGAAACTCACTCCAACATGTCGGCTTCACTTAACGATTACTTACTAGAGCCGACATCTCTAGAAGTGTCTAATAACTGTAATGCCCCACAACTTGTGGGGAATTTGCATCCTCCGACCAACAAGGAGGTTTATCCTTAACACAATGGTGGGGACTATTGCCCCTACTTATAATGACTCACCTAGGGTCGACTTCTCTAGGATAGTCTAATAACCCTAGGGCCCCATAACTGTGGGGACTTTAACCCTTGACCAATAGGAGGGTTACCCACAATGACTTGACATGACTTGTTTGTATTATAGAAACTTCCTAGAATAAACATCAGGGTATGACATGACTCAATTACATTACAGACACATCTTGGAATAAACATCGGGGTACAATACATAAGATATACGGATGAATACATTCCGAAGTTACAAATACATCAACACTCCCTCTTAACTAGGAAGGTATTCTCTCGACACAATTTTCATCACTGGTATTCTTCTCTGGATCATCTTGTCATCTGCATATTCAAGTCATGTTTGTCTTCAAGTCATCTTCATCTTCAAGTCATATTCACCTAGATCTGGATCATCACTCGATCTGGATCATCATCACTAGAGCATCATCTCTGGATCTGGATCATCTCTGCTGGATCATTAACACTGAATCTTCATAGGTGCTATCTCATGATTCTTCTCATCACAGGAAGTTCTATAAATCCAACCCTTTTTCATGCTAGATGTAGGCCTAGCCACCATGTAGGTCTTCTTCAACGCTTATATCTGACACTTAAGTTAGAATGGCCCGCCCAACACTTACATCTGATCATGTAGGAACCAATCCTATAATCATATCAGAAAGGCAATGCCCAGCACTCATATCTAGCCATGTGTTAACATAGCCCATAACCCTATCAGAAAGGCCCAACACTCACATCCATTCAACCAATGATCGGAAAGGCCCAACACTTACATTTGGCCATGCGAGGAACCAATCCTCCATGCCAAAAGGATCTTCACTTACATCTGACAGCCAATGTCAGAAGGGATCAGCACTTACATCTATTCAACCAATGATCAGGAAAGGCCCAACACTTACATTCGTTAAACCAATGATTAGGAAAGGCTCAGCACTTATATTTGACCATGTAAGGAACCAATCCTTCATGTCGAAAGGGCTCTGCACTTACATCTGACACATGCGAGGAACCAATCCAACATGCATGTTAGAAAAGGCATGCACTCACATATAATCTTGTAGGAACCAATCCTACAGTCATATCAGAATGGCCCCCAGTCCCAGACTGAGCTACCTGGTAATTGACCAGGTGCCTCCATTCCCAGAATGGCATTCAACACTTACTTCTGATCATATAGGAAACAATCCTACAGTCACATCAGAATGGCTCAGTACTCACATCTGACATGGAAGGAACCAAATCATTTCACCATGAAAGAATGGCTCAACCCTTACATCTGACCTACTCATTAGAATGGATCTCATTCCCAAACTAAGTATTCTTGGTAACTGACCAGGTGCCTCCATTCCAAGAATGACATTCAGTACTTATATCTGATCATGTAGGAACCAATCCTACAGTCACATCAGAATGGCTTAGCACTCATATCTAACATGGAAAGAACCAATCCTTTCACCATGACAGAATGACTCAGCCCTTACATCTGACCATGGAAGGAACCAATCCTCTCACCATGTCAGAATGGCTCTAGGTCTCATCATTTCCCCTTGGAACGAACCTCGATCTGGAGAACACCAAGCTTCTCCCTTAAGTACTTAAACTTCACCCTAGCCAATGGCTTTGTCAACACAACAGCTATCTATTCATCTGTCGCAACATACTAGAGCTTCACTGCTTCCCTCTACACCATATCCCTGATATAGTGATACTTGATCTTGATATGCTTCGACTTGTCATGGAACACTGGATTCTCTGACAACTTCATGCAACTCTGTTTGTCACAATGTATACAAGTAGCATCCATCTAGAGATCAAATAAATCAGACAGTAGCTTTGGCAGCCATACTACCTCACAACTAGCTGAACAAGCTGTGACATACTCTTCTTTAGTTGTACTCAGTGCCACACAGGATTGCTTCCTGCTAAACCAAGAGATCACACCTGATCCCATACTGAAGCAACACTCTGAAGTGTTCTTCCTATCGATGGCACTACCCAATATGAATCAACATAACCTTCTAGGTTAATCTTTTGATTCACCTCGTACTTGAGCCCATAATCAACTATACCCCCTAGGTACCTCAAGGACCCAATCATCTGACGATACATCGTAGCATCAATCGTCTCTGATGAAGCATCACTCAATAGCTTAATGTTCAATGCCATAGGTGTGGTCATGGCCTTGCAGCCCATCATCCTGAACCTATTCAGGATCTCTATTGTATACTTCCCTTGTCCACACCTCCATGCCTAGAAAATAGTGCATCGACACATAACAGGAGCATCACTGGTCTTCTACCTTCAATCTTGAAGTAAAGGTTGGAATCCACTTTACTCTCAATAAATACTAGAGTCATCAATAATCTATCCATCCTGTCATACCATGTCAAACCTTAGGATCTTCTGCAGTCACTCCCTCTGAAGTGGAGAATCATTCTCCCTCTGTCTTCCGTACTCTATGCACTAAAAAATTCTGTACTGGAGTGACAAGCAGCTTCCTTTGCTACTAATATTCTATGTATCCATCTAGGATCAGTGGATACCAAGATCCTATATCTTGAACTTTTTCAAAAGTTCTTCTCGCACCCATCTATGAGCTTGTTATCCTTTATCAACCTTGTAGCAAAGGTTCAGATCTTCATCAAGCTCCTCATGTATGTGTTATCCCATGGGTGTCATCTAAGCTCGTAGAAGGTCTTCTTTCATTTGCACACATGATTCTGCCTATCATGTGTCTCAACTCCTACTGGCTGCAAATGTCTCTTTGTAGTCTATGCCTTCTTTTTGTGAGAAGCCTCGTGCTACGAATCTTTCCTTTTATCCCACGATGTTTCCATCTACTGAATGATGGAACTACAAACTTCCCTTCATGTATCGATACTGCATCCTAGACATCATTCTTCTTGAACTGGTCTTCCCTTTATTCTTGGAAGGTTCTGCATCAATGATGTCACTGCATTCGTCATATTACTTTTTCTTTGGAATAAGTCTCATTCTTCTTTTCTTGTAGGCGATTATGTATGTGATCTTTCCTACAAGTCAAATTCATTTGCATGGTTAGATACATTTCATAATAAATATTCACAATGGAAAATTATTATGCATAAATATATGATCATGCAACTACTTTAGCCAATACAAATTCATCCATATCTCACGGAAACTTTTCTAGATGCCTTCCATCTCTACCAGGACAACATTGAGATTGTGCACTAATCCAATATGTCAGCAAAGAGGTTTCATTCTAGATAAGTAGCAATGGAGAGCTGTATAGCACCATGAGCTACTTACCCATTTCATGCATATTAGTAGTATACTGTCATTAATGCAAACATTCTGTCATGCATAATACATTAATTGAATATAGAAAAATGCATAACAAAACAATGAAATGACAATTGAATACTTATCTTTATTTGTTTCGTGGGTAGACTCCTTGAGCCTTCATCTTCATCATCTTCTTCATTCATAATAGTATCGTTTCTTATCCAAATGATAAGGTGTATAAGAGGTTCTTCAAGAGTTGAGTTCTTCATATTCCTCATCACTTGAGGGATCCTCTTTGGATGGTGAGAGCTTAATCTTTAGTTGCTCCCATCTTCTCTTCTCAAGCTTCTTCTTCTTGTGTGTGCTCTTCCTAGAGTCTACTGAAAATAATAACTTCCTTCTAGCACACATTGTTCGAATGAATAAATCCCATGATCCTGGGAGGCCATTCAAGGTGTTTATCACCACTTCTGCATTCTCCACTTCTTCTTTTACTGCTTCAAGTTGTTCTCTGATTTGAGAGACCCCCGTAAAGTATGACTGTATGGTCTCTGCATTCTGGATCTTCACATTCTTCAATTGTTTTCTCAAGGTCATATTTTGATTTATGTTCTTCCCTTCAAATAGCTTGGTCAAGGAATCAAACATATTCGGTGTCTTTAGGGAATACACTTGTGGTATAAGGTGATCCATGATTGAATCAACAATGATCTTCTTGGCCTTGACCAAGTTTTTTTGGTGTAAGGCTTTTAGCCTCATCTCCCTCTTGAACTGAAACCCCTCTACTCATGTAGGTGTCCAATTCATTTTCTTCAGAGAGACCAAATACTTCCATGCTTGGAATTTTTCAACTTCACCAAGCTTATCATCAAGCTGATGTGATAGATCACTTTGAAATGAGAACCTCAAATGAAAATAGCAAAATATTAGATCTTACCGACTTGAGGTGTTCGTCTTGATTCCGGAGCTGGCTGATCTAAGGTTTGTCAGAGAAACCCTAATTTTCAAAACTTGAAATCTTTCAGATCTGATTGGATATAAAGATAGATATCTTCAAGTTGAGCTGTCCAATGTACTCCTTTTCTGAAAACTGTGTGGAGGGAAGCTCCCGGAACAGGAAGCCCTAGTTTTCCAATTTCTTCTGCAGAAATTCCTGTTATTGTTTCTGCATTATCTCTGAAATTACTACTCCTCTGTATCTAAAACTTTTCACTGAGATAGCCTCGCATGTCCCTGTTCCCACACCATAGGTTTCATCAGAATTGGTTCCACCAATTGGGACTTAGGAGCTTTTTCCCAAGGTGACCTGTTACAGGACTGTTCAGAACAGTGAAGTTGTACGGACTACCATGTGTCACTGTTTCATATTCTAGGTCTAAACTTTAGATCACAGAAATTAAAGTTTGTCCCATTTATAGAAAATCTTTAGGAATTTCATTTGGACCTTTGTAGCCCAAGATATAGGAATTCTCCCCAGGTGTCCTATTTAGGGATGAATCCTGGAAGAGGATGAAACCCTAACTTGGAGGGATCGTATCTCCCAGAATATAGTGAATCTAAGGCTGAATGTTGGAGAAAGTGTAAATCAAGATTTTTTATTTGGCCTCTGCAATTTTTAGCTCATGATCCTTTTCCAATCTCAGGATATAGCGAATGTACCAAAACTTAGTAGTTTTAGTATTTAGGGTTTTTCTAGCTCGTGGTCAAACTAGGGTTTGACTTTCCTGGAGTTTCACCCAACCAAAAATTTTGATCTAGGTCTCTAAACTTCGATTTTGATGAGGAGATAAATCCTATGCTGGGCTCACTCAAAAATTCCTCTTCTATAGAAAGCCCTAATTTCCCGCACCGAAAACTAAAAATGCTCGGAATCGAATTCTGTTGCGATAGAAAGATGTGCTCTTCAATGGAGAGTCATCCTAGCATACTTTTGATGATGGATTGTGGAGAGAGACCCAAAAATTAAGAATCCCTAGCTTCTATAGCTACACAATTTCTTCTTCTTAGGTTAGTTCTGATACCATGTTAGATTTTTATCATTCAAGCTAGCATTATGAGCTTAGGATCTTTAACTGAGAGAATAACATGCACATCAATAAAACACAAGAGAAAAGAGACACAAAGAATTTTCCTTGGGGAAACCATAAAGGAGAAAACCTCGCAACTTCCTTAGAGATAGAATGAGCACCAATGGTAGCAGTAAAACTCGAAAACAGAAAAGATGATCTCCACAGCTTGTTCTCTCTCTCACACTGAGAGAGCTTCTCCTCTCTCACTCATGCACCCCAATGAGTGAGTGTGTGTGTGATAAATAGAGAGGCTCACTCTCTATTTATATTATTTCGTTCACTTGAAACCCACTCCAACATGTCGTCTTCACTTAACAATTACTTACTAGAGCCAACATCTCTAGGAGTGTCTAATAACCCTAGTGCCCCACAACTTGTGGGGACTTTGCATCCTCCGACCAACAAGGAGTTTTATCCTTAACACAATGGTGGGGACTATTTCCCTGACTTACAATGACTCACCTAGGTTTGACTTCTCTAGGATATTCTAATAACCCTAGGGCCCCATAATTGTGGGGACTTTAATCCTTGACCAATAGGAGGGTTACCCACAATGAATTGACATGACTTGTTTGTATTATAGAAACTTCTCGGAATAAAGATCAGGGTACAATACATAATATATACAGATGAATACATTCCGAAGTTACAAATACATCAACACACCAACTACAAGAGTTTCAATTACTTCTTATACATATCAAGGCACGCCCGTGGGATCTACCTCCATCTACATCCCAATATACATATAACCACAAATACGACCATACATCACCATGGTTCAAGACCCAAGAAACCACATCCAAGGTTTTCAAGGACTCTTTCAAAGATATTATATAATATTTAAACAAGATACTTTCCATGGACTTCAAGCCCATCACATAGGAATCCATTGCGAAGTGATGAGATCATCATGACCAAATATTCCATCATATCAAAGGCTTGAACAATCATGGGCTTACAAACCACCATATGTATGTATTCCAAGACCAAAATCATTTCCAAATGCATCATCAACGATCATATAGTGTCCAAGGGTCATCATGCTACCATTTATGTGGGTGCTAGACCTTCTCATGCATAATGACCATCTCCATGGGTTCCATGAACCCAACAAGGGATACATGGGCATCAATATTTTCATTAAGGGTTCCAAGTCTTCATTAAGACATTAATGACCACATCATCACCTTTAAGGGGAAAACGACCATTAAGCCATCAAAAGTGGGTCCAAGGACTTCTTTAGGGCTTCTTCATCAAGCAAGGGGCCTCATAGGATTCTTCAACCACCTCAACCACACCAGGAGACCTCCATGGGTCAAGATCCATGATGACATCACCTGTGAGGTTGTTAGACCTTATCCTAGGGTACCATGAAATTAATAAACACAAATGACCATTGAAAGGGTCATTTGTACTCTTGCAACTTCTTCAACCCACCAAGGACACTTTTGTAGGGTACCGGGGCATAAGTTGTGGTATTGTGGAACCATAGAAACAAATGGGGAATGGTAAAACATATTTGGGGTACTTAAACACTCTTCAAGGTGTCTAGGCTTTTTCCATTGTCCCAAGGGCTCCAAGGGCTTCAAAATTGGGCTTGGAAAAGATCAAAAGGTCTCCTTAGAAACTGACACTTACTTAACCCTTAGCATCTCCTTAAGGGGCACCAAGACATGTTAGAATCAATGACTATACATTGTTGGAAAACATGACAAGTTAATCAACAATATCCCCCTTTGTCATTGATGACAACACCATAACTCTTATTCAGAACATGCTCCCATTATTCACAACTTCTCTCCCTCTTTGGCATCAGTGGAAAAGGGAACATTCTTTCACGATAATTCTTCCCCTTAGGGCATGCCCCCCCTATCATCGAATTTTTCTTCCTTTCCAACTTTTATTCATGTTTGCATTAATGGTAGAAAGATCTTCTTTTGGAAATACTGCTTCTTTGATCACTGATGCTACTTTGGAAGACTTGCACGGATACTATTGGAACCAACTATGATACTCAAATTTGATAATCGGGTACATATATCCTTTTACACATTCTTCATATCACGGGTTTATAGTATTCAAAACGGTATTTGATTTTTCCCAAGATATTCATCATTTCTTTTTTGATCAAAGGTGCAATCTACTAAATTATTTCTCCATACTTTAGTAGGCCGATGGTTGTTCATATCATTCGACTGAACTTGCTTTCTTCTCCAAACTTTAACTGGTCCCTGTATCCTACAATGGTTTGTGAAATGATCCTAATGATGGCAATTGTAACACTAAACAGAAAACCCATCTTGATTCCTTCTTGGTGTGATATTTTTATGATCTCCGCAATGGATAACTTTGTGACCATAGTTATTGCACTTGTAGTAGTAGCCATTTAAAATAATATGATATATCTGAGCTACAACTTCTCTTGATTCTTGTTGATCATGGAATCTTTTAAGAATACATGTATAGCAGTTAGTATTTTCTTCCTCTTCCATAGAGTCTTCACTGTTATTCTTGATCTTCGAATTTGTCTTTAACTAAGCATTTGTTTTGTCCAGGTCTTCCTTCAGAGAGAGGATCTTCAATTATTGATTTTGACATATTTCTATCTTTTCTTGGAGTTTTCTTCTTATATCTTCTTCTACATGTTTGTTTAGATCAAGGATATTGTCTTCCATATGTCCTTTTGAATTCTGATCATCCTCATGGGATTGTTGTAGTTGGCCTTTGAGTGCATGATTCTCCTTTTTGAGTTCTGAGAGGTCCTTTTCAAATTCAAAGTTTGTCAGACATACCTTCCATAACTCTTCCTTCAAGGATTTGATTTCAAGTTCTTGTTTTATATTTGTCTTGTAGCTTCTATATTAACTCTTTTTCTTTGTCTTCGAGCAATATTTTGAGCTTGACAATTTATTCTTATTGCTTTTCAATTTCTATGGCTGAATTTTTAAGTTTGTCTTTCAAAGATTTGGATATGGCTTCTTTGATTCTGGTAGCTTCTTTGACTTGGAGTTTCATATTAATTATGGTTTGTGTGTCCTTCTCAGATTCTTCTTGATTCCTCTTCTTGGATTTGTCCAATTGTTCTTCAATACTTGGTTTTGTTCACAAATATTTTTCACTTCTTGCGAAACATTAATAATTTCATTATCTATCATAATATCACTTATCGTAGAGCAAGGATTTTCATTATAATATGAAGAACTGCACTCAATGAATTCAGAATAGCTCTTATTTTCTATACCTGATAAACATATCTCTTTAAAAGAAT
This sequence comes from Pseudotsuga menziesii, assembly GCA_001517045.1. NCBI lineage: Eukaryota > Viridiplantae > Streptophyta > Pinopsida > Pinales > Pinaceae > Pseudotsuga > Pseudotsuga menziesii. The sequence continues at coordinate 132,233 of LPNX010038942.1, read as the reverse complement.
TACAAACAAAGTGTTCAAGGGACTTACCGTCATACATACCTAGATCTTGTACTGACCTTTTGATGGGGTTGTCTTTTGCTTCTTGTTCTTCGTCTAAGTTTCGCTGATTTTATTTTGAATGACAATTCTTCAACCAAGTTGCACTCTCCTATTTTCTCCTTTTGGAGATAAGTTAGATATTCAAGCATTAATTCCATAACCTCTACTTATTCTTCTCTATTGGAGTAGTGTTGTTCTAATCTGAGCCATAGTTCCTTAGCTGAGATGCACTTCCCTATCTTCTTCTTTTGGATATATGTTAGGCCTTCAATGATAGATTCCATAACCATAGAATTATTTGTCTTTTCTTCCTTTTGAGCTGTTGTTTTCACTTTCTTTGGAGGTGTATATCCAGTAACAACCGACTTACACACACCAATTTCCTCAAGATAAGTCTTTATTCTCATTTTCTAGGTCAAGTAATAATTTGATTCACAGGTCAATGGTACTTCATTCATTGAGAACCCCATGGTTTTTCGAGGATATACTTTAAGCTGGTAAGGATTTCTCATGAAGACCCGCTCCGATACCAATTGTTAGACACACCAATTACACCGAGATGGGGGTGAATCGATGTGCACAACTTCTATTACTTTTTCAGTTTTATTAACAATCAACAACTTATTCAATATTATGCATTATAAAATTATCATTATATCATCATCACATCAGAAGCATAGTATGAAACACAAAACACCATATTTTACGTGGAATCCCCAAGTCTTGGGGGAAAAACCATAGAAGCCTTTATAATAGTTTTCCAGAAATAACTAGAAGGAGAAGACAACCCCCTTATTACAATGAATTCATTTCTCCAGCTACAACTGGAAGGAGGATACAACCCCCTCATTTATAGGCTACAACCTGAAGGAATATACAAATCCTTATTTATCCGACTATAACCAGAAGGAGGCTAAAACCCCCTTTCCACCCTGATATGGAGATAGAAACTACTGAACCACGATCGCACTGATCCTATGGTCCTGCTAATCAACACATGTACTACATTAAAAAATATGTACCACACTGCACAACCACTGCCACTACTAACCAATGCTCATCATCCGATCACTACTCATCAATTGATCACCATCCATTGTATCACACTACTCATCAACCTGTACAATCATCCTACCCAATCAAGTTGTACCACTCAATATTTTTCTCACATCATCCGACTCATTCAATATGAGTCTAACCAACTACACACCAAACTAATTCCACCTGAGTTAAACCAACTGCTCATACAACTCAATCAGTCTGAGTCAAACCAACTGTACATAAGGAAACCTGTGCCAATCCTACTCAACTGAACCACCTTGTACCAAGTTGCTTGTGTGCCTGTGCCAAATCAATCATATACTTGTGTTAATCTAATCAAGTGATATGGAATTCAAGCAACCCTTCTTACTTGGCCTATTTTATCAAGTAAGAGACACATTTGAGCAACCAAGAGACTTCGCATACTACCAACCAAACTTTTTCCAATCACACAACCTAATGATGCCACAACCAATGTCAATCATAGTCAAGGAAGACTTGAAATTTAAACATGATATACCTCAACCAACTAACCTCAGCCAAGAACATAAAATACTTAACTAACTATGTCAAACTTAGTCAATCTCATAAAATCTTAGACACAACCATATTTTTCACTCCACTCAAATCAAGTCAACAAATCAAACAAATATCAAGAAAATAGTCACTTACAATACTATCAAAGGTTGTCATTAGCAATCAATAACAATCCAACTCCACTTAGGTCAAAGACACAATGATCAACACTTGTCAACCTAATTTTCAAAGAAAACACTTAGGTTGATCAAATAAATCACTCACAAGATCTATTACTTACATGTCAACTTCTCATTCAATACTACACTATAATACAGTCAAGATAAACACCAAAGTCTATGCCAACAATATCCAAGATTTATATCACGATCACATCAAGATATATTCCAATAGAACCATCACCATAGCCTCCATAACATATTCAATTAATTCAAGGATATATACCAATATATAGCCTCACATACTAAGATCAAACAATGAACTCTAACCATGAGAGACATGTGCCATCACAAGAGAAACCCAAAAGCATGAGCCATACCTTTTTGAATATGATAATATGAAGAAACAATAGACAAATAAAAATACACTCTATATCATGTCATCACATATCCCTCGTAACAAGCTTTCCAATAAGCCAAGAATTTTGTAATTTCGATTCCGTATGAGAAAGTTATGCCAATTTTAGTGAAGATGCCTGAAATTTCTCCTTCACAACATTTCACACTTTTCTCCAAGAGTTGCGAAATTCCTGAGAGAATTGATGATGAACAAATGAAATGTTTGATATTCTATTTATATTGGTTTTGGAGGAAAGTTATTACATCAAACTAGGCCTCCATGCAATTCAAAATTACAAATAATTAAATTCTCTTTTGTTTGGTCAGCTCACCCAAAAAGGTGGGGTACATTGACTTCAAAAATTCATATCTCTTCAACCGTAAGGATTTAGAAGATGCTACACATATCAACAGAAGTTTATTGGCAAGGAATATCTCCCTATGATGTGTTTATTTGTAAATTCTTGGTCTAATACCCTTAAATTCTTCAATATGTTTAGGAAGTCAAAGACCCCACACATGAGGGTGCCAAAGACCATACCGCCAACTACAAGAGTTTCCATGTCTTCTTCAACATGTCAATGCACGTCCATGGGTTCAACCTCCATCTACATCCCAATATCCATATAACCACAAATAGGACCATATATCACCATGGTTCATGACCCAATGTGCAACATGCAAGCGTTTCAAGGACTCTTTCAAATATATCATATAATATTTAAAAAAGATACTTTCCATGGACTTCAAGCCCATTACATAGGACTCCATTGCTAAGTGATGAGAGCATAATGCCCAAACTATTCCATCATATCAAAGGCTCCAACAATCATGGACTCGAAAACCACCGTATGTATGTATTCCAAGACCAAAATCATTTCCAAATGCATCATCAATGATCATATAGTGTCCAAGCATCATCATGCCACCATTTATGTGGGTGCCAGAACTTCTCATGCATAATGACCCTCTCTAAGGGTTCCATAACCATCACGATATCCTCCATAACATATTCAATGACTTCAAGGATATATACCAATATATACCCTCACATACTAAGATCAAAGATGAACTCTATCCATGAGAGACATGTGTCATCACAAAAGAAACCCAGAAGCATGAGCCACACCTTTTTGAAGATCATAAGATGAAGAAAAAATATACAAATCAAAAGACACTCTATATCATTTTATCACATATCCCTCGTAACAAGATTTCAAATGAGCCAAATTTTTTGTAATTTCGTTTATGTATGAGAAAGTTATGCAAACATTAGTGAAGATGCCCAAAACTTTCTCCTTCACAAAATTGCACACTTTTCTCCAAGAGTTGCGAAATTCCAGAGAGAATTGATGATGAACAAGTGAAATGTTTGATATTCTATTTATATTTATTATGGAGGAAAGTTATTACCTCAAACTGGGCCGACATGCAATTCAAAATTACAAATAATTAAATTCTCTATTGTTTGGCCAACTCACACAAAAAGTTGGGGTACACCAAATTCAAAAATTCATATCTCTTCAATTGTAAGGATTTAGAAGATGTTCCACATATCAAAAGAAATGTATTGACAAAGACTATCTCCCTATGATGGGTTTATTTTCAAATTCATTTTCTAATACCCTTAAATTCTTTAATATGTCTAGGACATCAAAGACCCTACACATGAGGTTGCCAAAGACCATACCACCAACTACAAGAGTTTCAAAGTCTTCTTCAACATATCAAGGAACGTCCATGGGATATACCTCCATCTACATCCCAATATCCATATAACCACAAATAGGACCATACATCACCATGGTTCATGACCCAGGGTACCACATGCAAGGGTTTTAAGGACTCTTTCAAAGATATCATATAATATTTAAACAAGATACTTTCCATGGACTTCAAGCCCATCACATAGGACTCCATTGCCAGGTGACGAGAGCATCATGTCCAAATATTCCATCATATCAAAGGCTCCAACAATCATGGGCTTACAAACCACCATATGTATGGATTCCAAGACCAAAATTGTTTCCAAATGCACCATCAATGATCATATAGTGTCCAAGGGTCATCATCCCACCATTTATGTGGGTGTTAGACCTTCTCATGCATAATGACCATATCTAAGGGTTCCATGACCCCAACAAGGGATACACGGGCATCAATATCTCCATCAAGGGTTTCAAGTCTTCATCAAGTCATTAATGGCCACATCATCACCTTTAAGGGAATAAGGACCATTAAGCCATCAAATGTGGGTCCAAGGGATTCTTCAAGGCTTCTTCATCAAGCAAGGGGATTCATAGGTTTCTTCAACCACCTCAACCACACCAGGAGACCTCCAAGGGTCAATATACATCATGACATCACATGTGGGGTTGCTAGACCTTCTCCTTGGGTACCATGAACTCAATAAACACAAATGACCATAGAAAGGGTCATTTGGACTCTTGTAACTTCTTCAACCCACAAAGGACACATTTGTCAAGTACTGGGGCATAATTTGTGGTACTGGGGAACCAGATAAACAATTGGGGAACCATAAAACATATTTGGGGTACTTAAACACTCTACAAGGTGTCGATGGATTTTTCCATTGTCCCAAGGGCTTCAAACTTGGGCTTGGAGAAGATCAAAAGGTCTCCCTAGACACTGACACTTACTTAACCCTTAGGGGCTCCTCAAGGGGCATCAAGACATGTTGGAATCGATGACTATACACTGTTGGAATTGATGACTATACACTGTTGGAATCAATGACAACTTAATCAACATTATTTAGGTCCCCCTATGGACCTCACCATTTATGTATATTGACACATTTCTATCAGCATGGGAATGCCCATCTCATCCATATATATATGATTATATGTACCTCATCCACTTTGAGTGTTGTATCTATAGATATAGCCCTTGCAGTCCCAATAACAAGTTTGTTCTCTCCTTCATCGCAGTCTTTGGCTCTCCGCACTATGGGCACACTCCTACTCTTTATTAGCTCCTATGATGTCTATCGATCATTCAATTAGCTCCTAACCTTACACATTAGGTGGAAATCTGTTACCACACAAAATTTTCTCATGCATCATAAGGTACTTACCATATTCCACTTGATCCATTTTCATACCCAAAAATTACCACATAAGCCTTCATACACCAAAAAATAAAAAATACCATAATTTACGGACCCCCTTTTCATAAAAGTGGAATTATCCCACAAAATTAGGGATCAATATCAAAATTAAGACACAAATCCACAAAACAAGGGAAAAGTACACACCAAAATGTAGGCCCACCTAAATTGAAATCTTATCGGCGATAAAAGGAAAAACCACTATGGTATTCAAAACCCTAAATGTCAAATATTTCCCTACAAATATGGTATGAAGGCTCCATTCTCTCCATCTCCACCTTTCACATTATTATGCTTCCAAAATTCCCATTGAAGCTTGTAACCCTCCATTGCCTTCCATCACTTCACTCTGATTGAGCTTTGACTCCCTTGTGACCCTGCGAGAGACACCCAACTGTGGAGATCCAAGAGAAGGACACTCTACACTGGCTGCAAGGGACCATTTTGTCCAAGGCATTCTCCATGCATGTAATGTTTCAAAAAATTTCAATAAAAAGAAAGTTTAACTCCATGCATTACTCATGTGTGTGAAAAAGAAAGATTTTTACTATTTACTAGTCTTCTTTACCACTTTGTTTTATTGTTACTAGTTTATTCTTACCAGTTTTTATTATGTTGGCATTTATGGCTTACTTCAATGAATAGCTTGGTCCATTTCCTAAGTTCGTTTTATTTTAGTTAAAATTTTAGTTGCTTTTACCTGTTTTTTACACTTTATCTCACACACTTTAGTCATGGGAACCAGTTTCTCGTGTTCTTCCTACCTCGTCTTCTCTAAGTCGAAATCACCCACATTTTCACCTTGGTGAGTGTGAAAAAACTCACAACATAGGAAAAAACCCTAAACCGGGGAAAACCCTAGAGAGAGATTTTTTATTAAGAGCTCTTGAAATTATTACAATTTCACTTTTATTTCTTCGTGAGAGTGATAAATCAAATAGACATAAATAAAGCATACTATTGTACCTCTATTTTAACAACAATCAACCTTGATTTTGTGTTGTTGTACGACCCTCGTTCACACATGCCACTATACCAGCAACTATACGGTATGAAAATAGACTATAATAAATGCCTTAATACCTCGAAATTTGTGCCTTAACTGCAACAAATTTCCTTCACACATGCCAAAAATAATGTTGTACAGTACTAATAATATTTACCTTGGAAATTGCGCCATTGTGACAAAATTTAATGCTATACAATTTGGGAATTTAATGCATCCATCTTTCTTGGAAATCGTGCTGGGAAGTCTTCCCTAGCAACCTTGGGAATGAAGCCTCTTCTTGTCTTGGGAATCGATCCCCTTGTCTCCTTGAAGAAGCATATGTCATTTACTCTCTCTTTTCTTCTACTGGTGCCTCTTTTCCTTTGTCCCTTCTCATTATTTTATACTTCATTTTTAGTAAACTTCCTAACTACCAATCCAATGGCTAGGATCAGTTCACTAGATTTAAATAATAAAAACTAATTTTAAAAGCACAACTTAAATAGGGACCCACAACTTAATAAAGTACACAGTTTTCCTTTTATTTACATAAGGAAACCTAAATAAAACATAAGAAACAAAATGCTTTGTCCCCCTCATTACACACATACACCAAAACTACGAGGGAGGACCTTCAAAGTTAAATATTTCAACAATTTTAAACATAAAACAACATCAACATCAACATGATATGAAAATGCATAGTATATATGAATGGAAATATCATAATCAATATATAGATCAAACATACATCTTAAGTCAAATATATATGCAAAGATACATTGCAACAATCAAATATATAAATATGATCAATAACTGCTATGAGCTACTCAGTCCACTACCAAAGCTAGAGGCATCACCTCCTCCACTTGAGCTAGAAGAACTAGTACTCTATCAATAAAACATGCAAAATGAAGCAATTGGTATATATCTCCATAGGAATCTATATCACCTAATACATCCATCTTGTATATATTATTGACGAGTGTAGTGGGTGTAGCATATAATAAGTCTACTATTAGAGGAAGAGGAGATAATGGTTGATTGATTAGTGGAGGAGGTGATGATGTAATATACTTAAGTATATTACTATTAGTAATAGTTCTCAATCATTTATATTTCAATATAAGTATGTAAATCCATATTATATTATATATATGTATATGAGAAATATATGTAATGTACTATTATAAAATATGAATATATGAATATAAGAAGTAATTGTAAAAAATATCAATTCAAATTTATGTCCCAACTGAAGGGAAATAAGGTCAAAGAATAACAAACATTATTGGTGGGACAATTTTTTCAATAAATATTAAAGCAATTATTTTAAGACGTGGAAGTAAGTGGAACATATCAATTTTGTGGAGTTGGGTATAAGTGTATCAACTTATTATCAATTGAAAAGTGTGAAATATGATGAACTCATATTCATTATTCCCGAGAAAATGCCCATTTTCTTAAAAAGAGACTAAATGGATGATGAATGTTAAAAGACCTACAAATTGCTTTTCCCATATTGTGATAAAAGTTATACTCTAATCGAATATCCAAATTTCACACAAATGTGGTCACAAATTAAGGAACTAGAAGATGACTTAACTAAACACCAAGAAAATTGTAGAGGTCTTGAAGAGAAAGAAGATAAAGTTACACACCTAGAAATTCATGGTAAAATACTATTATCACAAATCAAGAAATTAAAAGATATGAGACAAGACATTCATAGGATCAAGCAAGAGAATCAAGAGATTGAAAGTAAATTAGAAAAAAAAGGATAAAGAAATATCCCTCTTAAAGGATCTTAATCATAAATTGGTAGAACAAATCAAAAGTATAAGATAAGAAAAGTCAAAGAATTGTGGCTTACAAGTAAAGGATCAAGCTTCGAGTCATCAATATGTCTCAATTCAGTGTGATCAGGAATCTTAAAAGAAGCGGGATTAAAAGAAAGAAATTGACCATTTAAAGAATCATAGTCAAATTCTACTCATAGAAATAAAGAAACTAAAATATAAGGATATTCAAATCTTTAAAGTTAATAAGGAAACCTTAACTGATCCAGTGGAATCAAGGATTTTTTAAAAAGTTTAAACTAAAGATCTAGTGACCTCAACAAAATATTTCGAAACTGAAAATCAAAGTGTTTGTACAAATAAAAATTTACTAGTGAAATAACATCAAAAAATTCCATTGGAGAAACAATCCAATGACATGTCAACATCAATAGGTTTAGTGAGGGTTGAAGTGCCATCACCCACTACTAATGAATACATCATCACACTAGTCAATACAAGCATGCCGAATTTCAATGTGTCAACTCAAGTTCATCATGTACATTTTAAACCAAATTTTATGAAGGATCAACGTACGGTGATATCACATTGGCTTCTTAATTACAAAAAATGGAGTACACAAAAAAAAAATATTGTTCTTACTTATTGCAAATACCGAACATCTATACAACTTAAAAACAATGACAAGGAAGGTTGAATTCAAATTTTTGTCATTAGAAAATTCTAAAAATAATCCATTTAGGATGGATTGATTCTTGTTTGATGTGCTAGTATTGTTCTAGGATATGAGCATCATATCTACTCATGTCTTCAAACATATTACATAAGTGATAGTTATAGACGACACTCTAATTCTATTTAGATGACATATTTCACATGATTTGAGGACAAAGCTTTTCAAAGAGGGGGATACTTGTAATATATATATGTACATTACTATTAGTAATAGTTGTTAATGGTTTATATTTCAATATAAGTATATAAATTCATATTATATATTGTAATTATTAGTTTCCATATCCCGTCCCGAGGGACACAACTTATATATGTGTATTATATATACATCAAATTTATACTAGAAATATATGTAATGTTATAAAATATGAACATATGATATAAAGTATTTATCCTTATATGGTTTTACTTGTTATTATGGATGCTAAGGTCAAGTAACCAATTGGATTCCTTAAAGATGTTGTCTTGTTGTCTACATGAGAAGAAGAGGTTGGTCGGTTAGGTTATGGAAGAAGAGAGGGTGGTCGATGGGTTTGTGGAGGAGGAGAGGGTGGTCGATGGGTCTGTGGAGGAGGAGAGGGTGGTCGATGGGTCTATGGAGGAGGAAAGGGTGGTCAATTGGATCATGGAGGAAGTGATGGGGTTAGTTTTCTAGTGAAGTGGGAAATGTTGATCATCAAGCAAATGAACCTTGATTCTATTTAAATAGAGATAATGGACCAATCAGGTGCTAAGACATAGATCAATAGTTGTTAAGATCGAGGTGAAGATAAAATGTTGGATCACTCTATGTCTAGAACATATCATGATTGTAGGTTTACTTAATTGAAATTCCATACTAAAGAAACACACTTTAATTTAAAGACAAATTATTTCAAGTTGATATTAATTAACTCGTAAGTGTCTAAATATCCAAACATCCTCCCTTAAGAACAACTTGGGATATGATTGGATGATTTAAAAAAGTGACACAATAGGAGAAGGAAGGAGGCATTTAGAGACTATTCCCCCCTTAATGACAAATTGGTAAACTCCTACCATAGATCAAAGTTTAGAAAATTTTGATTTTGTAAGAGGCTTTGTGAAGATGTCTCAAACTTGATCATTTGTAGGTAAAAAGAGCACTTCAAGAACGCGATCTTGAACAATCTTTTTGAAGAAATGCATATGTAGCTCAATGTATTTGTTGATATGATGTTTAATTGGATCTTTGGTGACTATGGCACTTTGATTGTCACACCAAAGGGTAGTCAAATGATACTACTCGAAGTCAAACTGTGAAAGGATTTATCAAAGCCACAAGGATTCATGACTAACATTGATTATGGCTTGATACTATACTTTGTTGAAGAAAGAGAAAGAGATTTTTGTTTCTTACAAGGCCAAGTGACAGGTCCATAACCAATACTACAAACATAACCTATAATAGAATTCTAATCATCAAGGTTGCTAGACCAATTTGAATTAATGAAACCAACTTACAAAGGAGTGCCCCCCTTAACTATAATGAATTACAAACTGAACTGTACCCCATATATACCAAAGTATCATTTTTTTTGCTTTTCAGTGGGTTTAATAGGGTGTTTGCATATACTAGGAAATAAGACCAACAACAAAGGAAATATAAATATGCACACGATTCAAGTACAAGAGACTAACAATGAGCTGATGATAAAAGGTAGCATCTACTTCATGTTAAGTGTAAGTGGCAACACGTTTGACTCTATAATGGAAAGGAGATGTGGCTTGTTTACAATCATCCATGTGAGTCTAAGGACTCTTCTAGGTGAGATGTACGTGCTACATTTAGGAGCTCGTTTGTCCTCATTCCTTGCTTGTGTGCATTTGTCCTAGCTTATTTATAGGGGTTCTCTTTGTTCGCTAGTTAGCCTTAGGGATCACGGTTACTTGGGTCTCTTTTTCTGTGGAGTCATCATGGATCGAATTCTAGAACTTCGTCGTTCTAGTCATTTAGTAGTTTTACTGCCTTTTTACCCTTCACAACCTCTTTATAATAGGGCCAGACATTATACACGACCTCTTTCCCATCGAGGTCTGCATATAATTTTTACAATGAGTACCAATTCAGAGACTTTGAAGTTTCCTCCATCCCCATCTTCGAATTGGGAGGAGGAGTCCATGAGGATCCTTCTTCATCTACTCTATGGATTTTTAGGACTTCAGTCTATACTGACCCTCATATGGATGGTACTTCCCACCTTGTAGGAACTAATTCTTTTGACTTCACGGGATTTATCCCAAAATTTTCCTCGATAGGATTAGGCATTGAGACACAGTCCTTTCCCTTTAGATCGAGTCATTTTACATTTGGCATGCCAAATGTCTCATCTAGTATTTCATCATCCATCCAAGGTCCTAGTGCAGACCCTAGTGTTGTATTGGGGGGGCACGTCAGCCGATTTCAGTGCATATCACTTTAGAGTTGGTCATATTCCTCCTTCTACTCTATTTTTTGGAGGGTGGCCACCCCCTTTGTTCGGTCCTCAAACTAGGGTTCATCTTGTTTGGGTTGGTGGTGGATATGTGAATATTGGGTCTATGACTTACATCCCTTCTTTCATCCCATCATCCACTACACCTATTTCGTCAAATGCATTTCTCATGACGAATCCTACCCACATTCCAAGTGGTCCCTCAAGAAGGTATGATCCATTTGGTTACATAGCTCCCTCGTCATCTAGCATCCTTGTGTATATAGGTTACATTCCTCCCTAGGTGTTTGGGGGTCATCCAGTACACCAAATGAGTAATTTTGGTTATATGGTTCCCCTTCTCAAGTAATTCCCCATATGAAAATGAATGTGCATCCTTGTATGTGTCATATGGGAGGAGGTTACTATCCAACTGCACAAGGTCATGGCCTTTACCTGAACTCGTTGTATCAGAACCAATATTTCCATGGAGCATGGAATCAAATTTGAAGTAATCAGATTCAGGACACAAAATCCATATTAAATAATAATTTATGATATATATTGAAGATGATGAATATTACAATTGGTACTCGCCTTTATAGGCTTGAGTGTGTACAACGAAAGGTCACACCCTTTCGTATACTAGTTAACTAATTTTACTTGGTATTTATTTAATATTTGTTACATTTCCACTCCCTTTAAGGGAGATTTGTCCTCAAAGTTGTGTTAGAGAAAGATGTAGTTGTCGAAATTGTTCAGATTCCATGTGGCATCTTCCTCCGAAAGGTTTTTCCATTTTATAAGGTACTCTTTAATTACTCTCGTCCTTAATCTTCTTTCTCTGGTAGTAATGATATATTATGGTTCAAAAATAATTCTTCTGTCATCATTTAATATGGGAAGTAGTGTTTGTGCCTTTTGGTGTTGACCTATCATCCTTTTTAAGCATTAAACATGAAATACATTGTGGACACGACTTGATTTTGGTAGTTCCAATGCATATGCCATGTGGCTGATCTTCTTATTGATTTGATATGGGCTATAAAATCATGGAGCTAATTTATTCTTTCCACTTTTTTTAGTGACAATTGTTTATAGGGTTGTAATCGTACAAATGCCCAATCTCTAATTTCACATTCTCTTTATATTCGATGTCGATCTGCTTGCTGCTTCATTCTATTCCTTGCGGTGTTTAGATTCTCTTTAAGTATTTGTACAACCTTTTTATTTTCTTCTATATGGTCTTTTACCGAGGCAACCCTTGTTTGGTTGGTAATGATATCCTTCCATTTTGGGGGTGCATATCCATAGAGGGCTTGAAAAGGTGTCATTTTTGCTGATGTGTGATAAGTATAATTATACCACCAATCTCCAAGATGTAACCATTGAACCCATTTATTTTGTTTGTCAGTTACAAAGAAACAAAGGTAGGTCTCTAAGCATTTGTTGACGTCTTCTGTTTGGCCATCTTTTTGAGGATGATAATATGAGCTCATGTTAAGTGTCGTTCCAATTTGCTTGTAGAATTCTCTCAAAAAATTACCTTTAAATTTGGCATCCCTATCACTCACAATAATCTTGGGGAAGACATGTAACTTGTAGATATTTTTACAGAAGGATTATGTGGTTTCCTTTGTAGAATCAGTTCTCTTTACTCCTATAAAATGTGCATATTTGGTTAACCTGTCTAAGACTACTAGTATTTTGTCTTTCCCGTCTGTTATGGGTAGACCTTCAATGAAATCCATAGAAATTTCCTCCCACTTCTGATTTGGAATATGCAATGGATGGAGTAACCCGAGGCTTGAGATATTCTCTGCTTTATTTCTCTGAGAGGTGTCACACTCTACAACATACTTGTGAATGTCGACATTCATACCCTTCCACAAGAATTATTTCCTTGAATGTCGACATTCATACCCTTCCACAAGAATGATTTCCTTGCATTATAGTAGGTTTTATAAAACCCTACATGTCCCACAGTGGGGCTGTCATGTGATTCTTTACATACCTTGGTTTTAAACTTAGAGTTTGCACTTAAGTAGATTCGTCCTTTGTACCATAAGAGGTCATTATTCCATTCAAACTTTGGATATTGATTTATGTTTTCAATTATGGAGCAAACCTGTGCATTCTTAGCATATTTGGTTCTGATTTCTTCCAAAAATTCTGGGATTACCATTGATACGACATAGAATTGTACCTCTTCATCTTTCCTTAATAGGGAGTTAGCTACTACATTGTCCTTCCCTTTATTATGTAAAATTTCCATATCGAAGGTAGAGATCTTTTCGATCCACTTTTGTTGTTCAGTAGTTAACGTCTTTTGCTGTAATAAGTGCTATAGACTATTATGGTCTGTTCGGATTAGGAACTTTCTTCCCAACAGATATTTTCTCCATTTAGTTAATGCATGCATGATGGCAAGAATTTACTTGTTGTAGGTACACCGCATGAATTATCTTTTTTTCAATTTCCTGCTTTCAAAAGCGATTGGATGGCCTTCTTGCATTAGCACAGCTCCTATCCCAAACCATGAAGCATCACATTCAATTACAAATGGTTTTGAAAAATCAGGTGTTGCCAAAACGGGAGTTGAAGACATAATTTGTTTCAACGTTTCAAATCATTTTCTTGCTTCATCATCCCATATAAAGGAATTCCTTTTTAGGAGATTTGTTAGCGGAGCAGTGACATGTGCATAGTTCTTGATGAATCTTCAATAGTAACCTGTTAATCCCAAAAATCCTCGTAATTTTGAAACATTCTTGGGTTGGGGCCACTCCTTCATTGATTGGATCTTTCTTGGGTCCACCTTGACTCCTTCCTTTGATATTATATGATCGAGATACTCTACTTCTTGCTTCCCAAATGTGCATTTTGACTTCTTTGCATAGAATTGGTTTTACTTCAAAAGAGATAGAACCTTTTCTAGTTGCTTCAAATGCTCTTTCCACGTCTTGCTATATATAAGGATGTCATTGAAGAATACTAACACAAATTTCCTTAAGTAGGGATGAAATAGTTCATTCATGGTTGCTTGGAATGTGGCAGGGGCATTAGTTAACCCAAAAGGCATTACTTTGAATTCATAATGTACTTCATGAGTTTGCAAAAGCAGTCTTTGTGATATCTTCTAATCGAACCCTAATTTGATAGTACTCTCACCATAAATCAAGTTTTGAAAAATACTTTGCGTCATGAAGTTCATCCAGCATATCATTAATGAAGGGAATTGGAGATTTGTTTTTAATTGTTATTTTGTTTAATCCTTGATAATCAATGCATAGCCTGAATGATCCGTCCTTCTTTCATACTAACATGACTGGAGCCACATATGGGCTTCTGCGCTTGGTGATGACACCACACTTCAATAAGTCTTGGATTAACCTTTCTATTTCCATTTTGTGATGGTGGGGATACCGATAAGGTTTAACCTTGATAGGGTTTGCCCCTAATTTAACCTCGATTATGTGTTCTATACTTCTTTCAGGTGGTAGCTGCATTGGTAAGTCTTCAAATATTTGTTTGTATCTCTGGAGTAATTTTTGGATTTCTTCTTTGAGATTGTTCTGTTCACATTATTTTCCTTCCATTTGATGGCACTGGATCACGTATGCTAATGCTCCTTTTCAAATGAGCTTCTCCATCTGTTGAGTTGAAACTACTTGTGTGTTCGGTGGTTGGAAACCATGTAGTTTATAATTTTTTCCTTGCCATTTAAACTTGATAAAATGTTTTTGGTGATTAGCAGAGTATGTTCCCAATGTTTGTAACCATTGGAATCCTAGAACGATATCCACTCCACCTAACGGTAATGTGTATAGTTCTGATTCCAAGTTGAATTCTTGAATTTGGAGTTTCACTTTGTGACATTTTCTGACTTTTTCGATTTTATTTCCATCTACGACCATCACTTTCATGTCCGGAAATAGATGTACAAATAACTTGAGTTTTCTGGCGACTCTTATATCAAGAAAGTTGTGAGTGCTTCTGGTGTCCACTAGCACTGTAACATTTTCATTTTTTATATGCCATTTTAACTTGAGATTCTTTGGTTGACTAATGCCTGTCATGGCTGCTAGCGAGATTTCGGGGGTCTCGTCCCTTCCGGATGCCATATTTGTGGTCACATCCTCTTCATATTCTGACTCTTTTTCTTCTTCTTCTTCTGATTCACTATTCTCCTCTACTTCACAAGTATATAATTTCTTTGAGCTGTCCTCAAGGCCACACCTATGTTTAGGATTCCATCTGTCTCCACATTGTTGAAATTTTCCTTCCCTCATTCTTTGATTTTCGAGGTTCTTCCTGTCGTCCCTTCTAGGTGGAGGGATGTATTTGTTTGTATTGGCCTCTGGAGTCATCTCGATGTTTCTCTATGAATATGACTTCCCTTTGTATGTTTGGAAGTTTTTAAACTTAGACTTGGTTGCTTTTGCTTTTCGTCTTGCTGCCTCAACATTTTCTAAGTCGTGCATTTTTAACTCTTTTTGTATGTAAGTCTTTAGTCCTCCCACGTAAGTTTCTAGTTGTTTTTTGTCTTTTAATCCAAATACTTTGGTAGTGAGTGATTCCCATTAGTGTGTGAATTATTTGATGTTTCCTTTTTGTTGTAACCTAGTAAGCTTCGAGAAAAATTCATCTTCATCGATTCCTTGAAACCTTTTGAGGAAATGATTTTTGAACAAATTCCATGTGTATGCGAAGTTGTCACCTTTCCACCACATATACCAGTTATAGGCATGGTTTTCAAGATGCATAGATGCATACTTCCCCTTTTCTACATCTGTTGTGATGTTATAGATATCGAAGTATTCTTCTGCTTTATTTAACCACGCTACGCATTGTTAGTCATTTCTACTGAACTTTGACATTTTTATTTTTGCTTTGGGGCGATACACTTCATAACGTTGATTCCTTCTTATCTTGTTGCGTGGTGGTGATCCTGAATTGTTGGTTGAAGCACACGACATATTTGAATCATCTTTTTTCTTGTGGCTATATTTTGTCTTTTTCTTTTCCATCATCCCCATGAGAGTATTTAGCTTGTCATTCAGTTGGTCTTGTTTTTCCTCCATCTTGTCCAATTTGTCATCTAGCCTTCTATCTAACACTGAAACAACTTCCTATATGATTTCACTTTTCAGCTTTGTATTGCAATTTTTCATTTCTTCCTTTAAATCTTCTTGAATCTTAATAATGCGATCATTGAAATCCTTCTCCAATTTTTCAATTTGGTCTTTTAACTCCGTCGTCATGCTTCTGAGGTGTGGTGGTAAATAATTAGACCCAATTTTGGCTTATGAGTACGAGTAATATTTGCCGATATTTTTTTTGTGTGTGGTTGATTAAAATCAATTGGTAGTAATAATAATAATATAATTCTTATTATTATTTGTAATTTTATAAAGTTAATAATTTATATATTATTTAACTTTATTTCATTATATATGTATATTTTTTAAAAGCTGAATAAAGTTAAATAGTGAGTAAATCTAATATTATTATAACTTTGAGGTGGAGGATGAGTGACGTGAGTGAAGTGGGAGGATGAGTGACGTGGAGTGATAGGGAGTAGTTGGGGGGTGGCGGATGGAGTAGTTGGGGGAGTGGCAGATGGAGGAGAGCACGAGGGGATGGAGGTGGATGGAGGGGTGGATGAAGCAGCGGAAGATGCAGCGTGGAGTGGATGGAGGGGTGGTCAATGGAGGCGCGAGGGAGAAGCGAGGAGGAGGTGCGGAAGAGTAGTGAGGAGGATAGGAGGCGTGAGGTGGATGATGAAGGAGGACAAGTGGGAATAGGAGTAGCAATAGCACGGATGCAGGTAGAGGTGGAGCACGAACTGCAGCAAAACGCAGCTAGGATAGATAATGGACAGCAGCGGACTTTTGCTAGCTCTGATACCAAATGAAGTAATCAGCTTCAGGACACAAAATCCATATTAAATAATAATTTATGATATATATTGAAGATGATGAATATTGCAATTTGTACTCGCCTTTATAGGCTTGAGTGTGTACAACGAAAGTTCACACCCTTTCGGATACTAGTTAACTAATTTTACTTAGTATTTATTTAATATTTGTTACAAAATGACACAACCTAGGCTCCCATTTGTATCTACGTTGAACTTACCTGATCTATCCAAACTCATAAACAACCTGGTGTGTCACGATCCATATTGGAACTGTTCCTACCAAAATTCCTTCGTATGTTCTGAAGTTTGAAGGTAAGAATGGATAGGATCCTAGTGACCATGTTACGATTTTTCATCTATGGTTCTCTTTGAATTTGTTGAATCATGATTCTATTCGATTACAATTGTTTCAATGCAACCTCGTGATTTTAACCATAAAATGGTATATATAATTTTCTAAGGGCACATACCGAACCTGTAATGACTTGGCATGGTCTTTCTAGATCACTTTCAATTGCTGGGTTTCTATGACACCGGTACCAAACTTTGTTCAACCTTTATGCAAGACAAAGCCACCCATATTTCTGACGATATTCAAGAGTGTCATAGATGAAAGCGATTGATTAAGGCCAACATTCCACCAAAATTATTATTGAAATTGTTCCTTAAGTCCTTACTTCCTTATATCGTGAAGGATGTTTTGACATTCAGAGTGGAAACCAAGGAACATGCCATTTTCTTAGCTCAATAGGTAGAATTGATTTATGCTCAGTCTAGGATCCTTTATGATATTATTTCTGACACTCTAAGGTCAAATCATGATCCCAAGTTTAAAACCAGGCCACATGTTGATGGCACTATTGGCTCTGGGAGTGTGAAAGTTGTGGGCTAGGTTACACATAAAATGTAGAATTTGTCACTTAACCAGTTTGCATCCGAACAAGCCATGGCTTCATCTACAACCACTCAATCAGTGGATGTACATTCTATGTAATCATCAAACCAAAAGGGTAACCAACAACCCAGATGGAATAGGAAAAAGGGGAGAAATAATAAGAAGGTTGGGAATAAAAAGGAGGACTTAATTATGACAAGAATCATGAAAATGCTGGGGGCGACAAGAAGACTAAATGGCAGGTCAAATTCCCATGTAAAATTTTTGGAGGAGACCATCTTACATAATTATGCCCTATAATTGACTAGGCCTTGTAGTTCATCGTATAAAGCTCATTTGTGCTAAATGATCCCCTTCCACATACTCAAAACATGATTTTGAGGGATTTGGACATCAGAAGTGGTGCTGGTGGGAGTCAAAACCCGCCAGGCATGGAAAGTGGCCATGGTTTTATCAACATGATGTTGGTTGTTCATGTTTTGACCTGTTCACATGATTATGGTCCGTCACAACCAACCATGGGTAAAGAGCCTTTGCCTTCAAAAATTCCTTTGCAGATTGACAAGTATGAGACTATACCACACATACTAAAAGTGGTCTTGAAGCGTTCAGGTCACAATTGCAATGCCTGAGCCACCCAAAACTATTCTATAGTTGAGGATTTGGGCCAGACTCCCTGTGTGATGTTGGCTTTAGAGGTGCTTCAGACTTGTCCATTGCAGAGGAAAGCATTGTTAGCTTCTTTAGGGGTGACTGGCCCAAACAATCCTAGTGTCATTGGGTTCAAGAGTCATGATGTCCAACGTCATTTTCCTTACCATGTGGATCTTCAATTCCATGTGGACTGTTTAACAACACCATTAAACATATAGTTATTTATGAAGGTGTTGCGACCTCTGTGATATATCTTTCCTATTGGAAAGACCTTGGCTCCCTCGTGTTGTCTAAATCCATGACTATGGTGACAAATTTTGATGGACATTCCTTTAGAATGCATGGAATTATTCCTTCCCTTTAGGTACAGTATGGGGGGAATAATTTGTTAGTCGAGGTTGAGGTGGTTGATGCACCTCTTGACTATAATTTGTTACTAGGTTGGAACTGATTTATGCCATCAAAGTGATTGTATCATCAGTATTTTGTGCTGTGTGTTTTCCCTATGAAGATATAATCCTGAAAATCAATCAATTGTCATTTGATAATTATGGTTCCTCAGCATCAATGGGCCCACTATCCCATTAATTTATAATTCTCAACCGAAAACTGAGAACATCGCTATCGGAATGTATCCTTTGTTTATGGGAACCTTTAATTTTTCAGAACCAATTCTAGCTATTTATTCTATTCTCACTGGTGTTCCATTATCTTTGAGTCCAGTCTCATTTCCTACCTCCTATTTGAGAGATCCTGGCACTCTCCCTTCTCCTAGTAATTTGCATGAAGGTACCACACATACCAGCACAAAAATGTCATTGTCTGCAACACAAACAACTTACCAAGTCATATTAGTTATCGTTGCAGACCCTGATCCTTCCCCTTCGTAGACGGGAGAGGAGGATCACTTGGTGCCTCCCGCTTGGGTGTTCGTTTCATCATGCTCACATGAATTCCTTGAATATAATTTTCCTTTAAATGGAACTATTATTGATGCCATGACTAGCTCAGGACAACCCTAGGAAGAGATGCATCATCGATCCTACTTGCTCCTGGAGCTCGAACAGATTGAGTGTGATGAGTTTCAGGCAACCTTTAGCAAGAAAGTTGGCCATCCTGTGATCCAATTAGGAACTCATCGTATATATGCTGAAGGTAACATGGAAAACATATCACCAACTATTTGATCAAAATTTCTCAAACCCCTGGTAAGATAGAGAACGTTTATATATGTGTTGATTGTTCACCCAAAGAAATCCAAACATACACCTAGCTATTTAAGGAATTTCATGATGTATTCTGATCAGAAAATGGGTGTAAACAAATAAACTACTTCAGTCATTGACTTATTTTAGATACATCATTAAATCTCAAATTCCATTGTTACCATGACAATTTGGAAACTGGATGTAGAATATTAAAATGAAATAAGTAATTCAACACATAAAATATATGAAAAACCAAAATTGATAATGGATTTCTCCAAACCTCTTGGCTACGTTTCTAGACTCATTGAAAATGATTTGCTTTATTATATCCTTCAAATATATATGGATTTCATAAGTACAATTTCATGATATTCACTTCAAGTGTCTCATTCCCATCTTGGGATGAAATTTCTCATAAAAAGCTTACTAGAAATATCTCTCCAAAAAGATTCTTTTCCTTCTCCAAATGAGAGGTATTTATAGTTTTTCCATGGATAATTACTCATCAGACATGTTAAGGAGAATACCTCTCCCATGATCCCCTAAATTACGATCTAGAGACACCTTAAGGGATAGGTTGATAAATGGTCTCATCTTTCTCCATGAAGATCTCAACACTCCCTTAGGACTAGGAATGTAATTGGCGAGGTGTATTCTCACACCTATTTAAATTTCCTTTATAAATTTAGAAGAGAATATGTATGATCACTTTCATATATTCCCCTTTTACATAGTTTCCATTGAACTTTCAATTTTAATGTGTAAAACACTTGTTCAACATGTCTTGTGATTTTTTTTGTTGGAAAGAGGGATAGTCCCCTTTTTGTCTGTAACTTCAACAAGCAATTTCTTTTACAAACAAATTCCATTTGACCCCATCCAAATTGCATCAGAAATATCTCTACAAGATATTCATCAATTGAATACCTTTTGTGATAATGAATGTTAACCCAAAAATGCCCCACATATCTCTCAATGGCCTACACCGCCCAAGGACACCTTCTCACAACCCCCATATCACTCCATCAGACCTTCTATTAGACCCCCACACCTCCAAAGATCCCAAGGATGAAGAAAAGGGATAAAAACCCCCAAAAAGAGCCCAAAATAGCCCCCTAGGAGCTAAAGCCCTCAAAAAGGGGCTAAAGGCCCAAAAAAAGGGGCTAAATCCCTGAACAATGGCTTAAAACCCTAAAACCCCTTGGAAAAGCTATAAAAAGAGGGTGGGGGGTCACTCTCAAAACACTTCTCCCTTGCATATTGTTATGCTGCCCATGAATGCCTTGAGACACATTTGCCTCTCATGCCACCCACACTCCCTCCATATCCATTTCCATTTGAGCCATTTCTCCCCAACCAAGAGAGGTGCTCCCATGAGCTAGGGCATGGTGTCCCATTTCCACCCAAGAGAAGGTATACCCATGTGTTATTTTTGCTTCTTAGTTGTTTAACATGCTTTGTTTTCTAACTCTTATTCCATTTACAGGTTTTATTTAACATTGTTTTGCAGGTTTTTGTAGCTTAGGTTTTATTTTCATGTTTTAAGGAGGTGGAACCTAAACCCATTTTCTGCAGAGGGGTTCACCATTGCTCCATTTTCTTCTTTCTGTTCTTAGATTAGTTTTAGTTTACTGCCATTTACATTACGCTTTATTTTCTACATTTACCCACTAGGAGGAACCTACCCTTCTGTCCTATAGACAGAAGGGAGCCATTCCTCTCCCTATAGTAGGGAGAAATACTTACTACAGAACTGGTGACAATATCGGGTCGATCCCACAGGATCCCTGGGCCAAACTTTTTATTCTCAAGTTTTTAAAATTTTTGCCCTAGTTTTTCAAAAATTTCATGTTAAATCCGTCTTAGATTCTTTTTTATGTGCATTTCTAGTTATTTTTGAGCCTCCTCAAGGCCAATACAATCCCATTTGGCCATAGTACCAGTTACTGTTGGCCATTCTATGGTTTGCAAATCACTCAATTGTGCAAAAACGGTCGAACCAAATTTCTGAAAATTCACTTGTGTTTGGGCTCATTTTATGCCCAAACAGTTGAGCCATTTCTGAATTTTCCCTTCATTAGGAGTAAAAGGGCCCATTTTCGAAGTGGGTTTTCAACCGTTTGAGGTAATTCCTCACGGTTTGATCAGAATCCAATTCGTAAAAACGGGAATTTTACAGGTGCGTGACCCATTTTTTAGCTTTTTAATTTCAGTTTCTGTTTTTATTTTCTGCATTTTATTTCATGAACAATGTGTAAATGTTAAGTAAATCATTATGGCTTAATAAAATGAACCTAGTCTAATTAAAATCAACTTAAAATCAACCATCTTGCTTCCCCCTTCCTCCTCTACCCAGTCATCACCCTCCGGGGTATTCTGGGATACAACGAAGGGAAAGCTCATATAGATCTAGGCACTCCATGATATTGTTCCAAACCACTAAAACTAGGTGACCTGGAAGGTATAAGGGGTAGAGAAGGAGGGCTTCTCACGGCGCTAATCGTCCTCCCTATTGACCAACCTAGCATCTGGGAGGTGACCTGAGGATCTACGGATGGGCTTAGTCCCATTGTGTTGAGAGCCCAACACCTTCTCTTGGTTGAAGAGGAATATCACTATGAGGCAGAAATCTAGTTAGACCAGCAAACGTTCAGGGTTAATCACTGTACTTGTTTACAATTTATTTTTATTTATGCTTGCATACATAACCACAATGACATGAACTCTACAATGATGTATTCATAAACCATATTGCAGCAACCAAATACCAGAAAAAAACAACCAAACAAATACACCATACCAATTAATTAACCCAACTCAGTTCATGACGCTGAGTGAGCCTTAAAATCTACTAATTTACACTAAGTCAAAACAACTCTACAGTTTTTTAGGACATAAGTCCCTGACTGCTTCAATTGTGGGAATTACTTGGGCTCTACCCAGAAACTAATTGTGAGGAATACCACAGGAACCCCAAAGTAGCTAGCCGCTGAGAGGAATTGCCAAGTGAAACGGGAAACGACCCCTTTCGATTGAGTAGAAGCACCTGTGAGGAACAAGCCAAGTGCTGTCTTTTGGCAGTCTTGGTGGCCGAGTGACCACCTGCAGCCAATAGGAAGCCACTAAAACCGGGGTCCAAATCTCATTCCCACCAGCTTCATACATAAAATCAAACACAATTGATCCTCCATGCTCTTACTCACGCCTAAGAGGTGAACCACCACCATTCAAAACACTCGATCGGCACTGTCGAAGCCATTCTCAACGATCTCCCACACCATTAGAGATCCACACAACATCTGATTCTGATTCAGACCCATATTAGTCTGAACCAAACCTCCACAGCGCACCATCAAGCCCCATGGCTAGTGCGAACCCGGATCCATTTTTCGGCCTAACCTTAGCAAGTGGACCCATGTCCACATCACAACCTGTCACCCACAACCTGGAAAGTGGCCCAAAAACAATCATGTATACTGTCATTAGTCAATTTCCACCACCTATAGTGACCGTCCAATCTGGCCCACTTGCAGCACATGGGGGCAGTGGCCCTTCCATACACACTGCCCCTCCTACCACACTGCCCCTCCTACCACACTACCCCTCCTACCACACAGGGGGGAAGCGGACCGTCCACTTACATTGCCCCTACTATCATACATGGGGAAAATGTCCCCGCCACTCATATTATCCCACCCACAACACTTGGGGGCATTGGCCCATCTGCAATGGTGCCACCGCAAGCACCCATAGCTGTGCAGATGCATTATGCACCTGCAAACCCCACCCCCATCGCAGCCCCATCCCACATCAACTTGGGGTCAAATCTGCCCTTCATGGCTCATCTTAACTTGCTTGATTTTTCTATATTAACAAATGACCCCATCCACCACCAAGATTTTTGGCCACCTATGCCAACTAAGATGCCATCATACATCCCCAAGTTTGAAGGCAAAGCAAGGGAATGTCCCCAAAACCACATAATGACATTCCATCTATGGTGCTCATCCAAAAACATCATAGACGACTCCATCAGGTTGAGGCTATTCCAATGCACCCTTACAGGTGTCGCGGCTAAATGGTACATTGAGCTGCCACAAGCCAAGTACCCGAACTTCAACTCCCTAGCCTTCATGTTCCTACAGTACTTCCAACTCCCCGTCAGATATGATGAGGGAGTGGAGATCTTGTTATCATGTTTCCAAAGCACTGCCACTCATATAACTGACCATATCCATGAGTGGCGATGATGTCATAGTCTATGTAAAATCGAACTTGATGACAAGATCTTCTTGGATTGGTTCCTTAAGACCTTGCTCCCACCCATAGCAAAGGACATCACATCCAAACATCCCCAATCCAAAGAAGAGGCCATATTGAAGGCCCAATAATTTGACTTGATATACTCTCAGTCTGGATACCTATACACTATCATTCCAGACGCTCCTCATCCGAGTACCTCCTATTGCAACGCACCAGGGGCATCCCATGCTGTGGGTGACATCATAGGGTCAGTCTCCTAACAGCCACAGCCTTGACTGACACCACCTGCCATCACACCACAACCAAGCAACACTACTAATGTTGCACCTTCCAAATCCCAGTGTCCATCTGGAGTTTGGTTGTGCACCGATGCATAGTGGATGAGGGGGCATCCACGTGCGTCATGTCTACCTTGGTTTGGAAAAAGCTTAGATCACCAATTCTGCAATCGTCCTCCACGACTCTGGGGGCTTATGATGGACATCCCACTAAAGCCCAAGGAATCCTCCCCCATGTCCCCATCACGTTAGTCGGGAAGACAGTCCTGATTGACATCGAATTCGTCAACGCTCAATTGGACTACTACCTCCTCCTTGGAAGGAGTTACATGTATGCCATGCGAGTCGTCGCATCAACTGTCTTTTGCCTCATGATGTTCCCCCATGAAGGGAAGATTGTGACAGTTGACCAGCTCACCTACCATGATCCACAAGGGTTAACAGCACCTGCAAACATTATCCCTACCATCACCACCATTGAGTCACAAGGGGCGACCACACACGCTAACATCATCCCTGCAATCAACACTGTGGTTGAAAACACACCAACTTCCCCACCGTTGAATGTAGGCCTTGGGTTGTTTATCGATCCCACCATGATGGCTCCTTTCCCACTGGTGTCTCCACCACCGACACAAAAGCAAATTGCAGACTTGTGCATGTTCTCATCAAGCACCGCAGCACCCAAATAGCAACCGCAGCCGTAGCCCCAACCATAACCACAACATCGTCCGTAGCCGCAACGCAACAATATCCACAACATCACCCGCAGCAGCAGCATTACCCACAGTTGCAACCACAACCTCACCCCCACATGAAACCAGCTAGGATTTATGTGGGCTCATCTCCATTCCATACAATTCCCTTCCTCTTTCCCCCACCTGGTGTCATGAGCAAGTCGGTCATGGCCACCTTGAGCCTACCCAACTTTACGTTGGGGATACCGGTGTGGTATCTTGATCCACTAGCTCAACCAAATATGCCCCAGGTTGTGTTAACCCCCGGTGCAACCTATTGCGATTGAGTCTCACCCTCCACCTGGTCCGCACAAGCCAACCACCGCACTCGCACCTGCACCGCCCCAACCCAAAAGGGATAGGTGTAAAAACACCAAAGCCATTGCAGAACCATGATAAGTTCCACCTTGTGCCATCTGCAAAAAATAGGCCCATCCAACTCAGAATTTCCCTGAAATCCCAGTGATCCATGTGCATCTAGATGCCATGGATACGAACGAAAACATCCCCGTGGTTGAAATCCCAACCGTGCCAGTAATCAAGAACAAGGCATTCAGGACAAACCATGCTTGCACCCTTTTGGCTTGTATGGACATTACTCCCACCATTACCAAGACCTGCCTGAATTTTGAATGGCTCTCACTGACCTTTGTCACCATTCCCTTGAGTCTGAGATCACCTTGATCGATGAATTTCACCCACCACCACCTTCTTCAGACACCATGTCCATTTACATGATGTCTAGTTCCACCGACCCACTCATCTCCTCCTCCACTGACATCCCATCAGATCTATCACTTAGTTGCTTCAACAACGATGAGGAGATACTTGAAGCTCTGACTGCCCCAGAATACCCATGGGATGACATGCACCATCGCTCGTTCTTCCTCCCGAAAGAACTTGTGTCGTAGTCTGACCAGTTTTTCGTGGAGACCAAAGATTTCATCCATGAGAAGGTTGACTGGTTCAAGAACACAATCACAGCACCTGATGCCTTTGAAGAAGGGAAAATGGTGAAAATTTCACCAACAATTAAAATCAACATCTCAACCAACTCTGAGATCGTTGAGGAAATCATGCTAGGGGCATCTTGCTCCCGGAAGAGGTCAATGCCTACACATCTCTCTTCCAAGAATTTCGTGACATCTTTGCCTGGTCATACACTGAAATTCCAGGCTTAGATCCGTCCATTGTGGAGCACCACATCGACACATGGTCTGATGCGGCACCCGTACGCCAAAAGCAGCGTCCCATCCACCTATCCAAAGTGCCTGCGATGAAAGCTGAGATAGAGAAGTTGCGCACAACCGACTTCATTTATCCCATTGCATACACAACCTGGGTTTCTAATTCTGTTCCCGTGAATAAAAAATAGGGTGCCATTCATTTTTGCACAGAATTCTGTGATCTCAATGGGGCATGTCCCAAAGATAGCTTCCCCACATTGTTCATCGACCAGATCATCGATGCATCCACCAGACATGAGGCCTTCTCCTTCATGGACGGTTTTTCTGGATATAACCAAATCCAAATCTGGAAAGAAGACCGTTATAAGATGGCATTCACAACCCCATGGGGCACATTCGCATATCGAGTCATGCCCTTTGGCCTAAAAAATGCTGGAGCAACCTTCCAGTGTGCCATGACACACTGCTTCCACGACCTCATTCACATTATGTTGGTTTGTTTTGACAACCTCATCGCGTGGTCGCAGAAGCAAACACAACACATTGACGATTTACGACAAGTCTTCATGCGATGTCGCCAGTACGGAATCCATTTGAACCCGTTCAAGTGTGTTTTTTGTGTCCCCACAGGCCATCTACAAGGATTCATAGTGTCACACAAAGGAATGACCGCTGATCCTTGGAAAGTCCAAATGAATTTCCCTCTAACATCACCCCTTTGAGTGACAACGTTACAACTTGTATTATAGTCTTTCCATTTTTTGTTTTACACATTTTTTCAAAATTGAGTCTTATGTATCGTTTCCTCTCATTTCTTTAGATGGAGCACACCTCAAACCGATATATGGGATTTGTAGATGGAGCAATTAGATGGTCTCCGAACCTCACCTTGGATGCATGGGTAATCTACTCCCCATCGCACGAGTTGATCCACATCGACGGAATATGCGTGGGCACCACAACCAACAACCCAGCAGAATATGATGGTGTCAATGGTCTCTTGGCTACCACTCTTCAGATAGGCATTCACCATCTCGATGTCTTCTTAGACTCCCAGCTGCTTGTTTCTCAGTTGAACAACCACTATCGAGTACAGGATCCCTGCCTCTTTAGAAAGTACCTGGGCACTAAACAAATGGTTAGAACATTTGAATCCATCACATTCACACATGTTCCCAGAAACCTCAATAATGTCGCAGATCAAATGGCTAACGATATTCTAAATTGGCACATCCACAACCGCATATAGGAAACATACAACCATAACATCATGCATAACTATGTCTAAAAATACACACACAATTTAATAATACATCACATAGACATTTGCATTCCACAGCATCATAAAAAGACTCACATATTAAAACCATAAAAGCGCATCCATGTGCGTTAAAAATATATAGATAACTAGATAAGTCGCATGTCCAAAACATGTACAATACAAAATGAGAAGCCACATATGCTTTCTCAACAGGATATACATAGCGACACAAAAACTCCTAAGTGCACCAACGCACTAGGGGCAGCACCATCAGCTGCTAATTCAAAGTCACCTGGAACCTATTCGAGACACCTCTCACACCTTCAGGCTTAAAGTTATATCTCTTTATGAGACCATCATCTCATGTTTAATAAATCAATTTCGGGACCATTTCCCACTAGTCACCTTTATTTACAAGCCATGACATGATGATGCATGTGTCTACGGACCTGTACTTGTATCACACTTCCTGACTGCTACTCATGCGAGTGTTCGGGTTGCCGCTCGTTAAGGACTGTAATTTTACTTTTATTTTTGTATTTATAATTGTTGTTTTTCCCCGCACTTTACACAGACATCTGGACCATCATCCACAAAACCATTTCTTTTTCTTCCATGTATTTGGCATATAAGTGTCCACGGACTTGCACTCACATCGAATGTAGTCAAGTTCGTCCACCGCAACACACACACAAGCTCTCCTAACCTCTGTCTGAGAGCCACCTTGGTTTGCGTGCCTCTGCCACACCGACTCGCAAGCCTCTGCCACGATATATCCCACGCATGTATTGGTATGCTTGAGAGCCTTTTGCTCCATCCATACTGCATGGATGACCTTTGGACTTCTATCCACCGTCCTGACATGGGGCACCGCAGTCGGTTGAACACACGGGAGTTTCGTTTAAGATTTTTTTTTACTCATTAAAACAATGAAAAGATCGTTGAGCACAGTTGCTTCCTTTCCTGCTCGCTAAAGTATAGGAAAGGGCGTCTACATCATCTCGTTTACCTCCTTTTGCATACCATGTAGACCATCAATCAAAAAGGACATCCTTGGCACACTCAAGCCAAGACTGTACCCCTATGCATACTTTTATGCTTTCTCAGGCAAAGGGGCTGCACTTTATGAAAAATCCCACCACCGGTTGTCGTTAATATTTTTCCAGCCATCTCAACAAGAAAAGATCATCGAGCAAACTTGGTTTTGTTCATGCTCGTAAAATTATTTGAATGATCGTCCAATCAGTATAGGTTTAACCTTTTCCGGCTTGATTGGAATACCAACAGTAAAGAAGTCTCTCATCCCCTCCAGGATGAGTGAGCTCTCCTATGTATACTTTTATCCTTTTTCAGGAACAGGAGACTACCAACGAAAAAGATCCCCCATTGGAGTCTTCTTCTTGCTTTCAGACTCTCTAAAATTGAAAGCACCATTGAGCATTTACTTTCTTGGGCTCGCCAAAAATCCAAGCGATCGTACCATAATGGTGTCCCTAGACCCCCCCCCCCCCCCAGCAAATATTTTGGAAACATTCCCACATTGGGTCTCCTTTGTTTAGAGTAATCTGTAATGTGTCTTCCTTGGATCCCATCAGTATAAAAAATTTCCACCTCCTCCAAGTATTTCCCATCTACAGCGACATTCCCGGTATTACAGCTATGATCCCATTCCCTTGAGTCAAGTTTCACTTGCTGCCTGGTCCACCCTGCCATCATACTCTGAACAAAGGAATTTTGAGTCTCCCACTCCCCCCCTGCCCCTGGTTATTTCTTTCCCTCCCCGCTCCCCCCCAATTCAGTGAGTCAGTCCGCAGATTGCTTCACACCTTTCGGTTATCCACCTCGCGCTCTTGGTCAAGGAAACATCATTGCCTTGACTAGGGGCAGGTCTCCCTTTGTCGACACCAACACACATATTCCAGAGGATAGACCCAGAGGTCCCTATACCTTGGTTTCATTAACATCCTTGATGAGTTCCTTGGACCACTTGAGAGGAGTCCTTAGTGCCTCTCGGGATGGTTATTTCTCATGTGCTCGACTTCAACTCCACCATCGCACTGTTGAGATTCGTACATGGTTTGTTCCGCACAGTATTTGGTTGAAGACTCTGGATGTCACCTGACTCTAGCACATTGGTGAGTCCACTCAAGGGACCTAAATAGGTTATGTCCCTTTTGATTTTCAGGTTGCGTTGGAAATAGTGTTCAGAAGCCCCAGCAGTGCTTCAATATACCTTCATGATTGATGCAGCATACTTGTACCGCAGAGACTCTAACTCTCAATCAGCGAGTCCACACAGCTATGTACCAAATCTAGAAGATCGTCAGTCATGAAGATATAGCATTCCATGAGAATTCCATGGGTCCAATGTACCAGATCAGTATTGTATTCAGCCTCACATGGAGGCAACCACCATTGTAACATCAGTTGTATATGATCGGCTCTTGTATTTTAGAGCATAGATCAAATGATTCTTTTGACATTGTTACAAGCATGGGAATGCCCACCTCATCCATATACATGTCACATATTTATTGTATCTCACCCATTGATGGGAACCAAATTAATACAAAAACCAAAAGCCACCATGCCCCAGCCCCGGAAGCACCACCTCTACACAACAAATCCTATGATGTCCATTGGCCATACGTTGAGCTCTTGCCCTCACACATCAGGGGGAAATCTGTTAACCCAAAAATCCCCCACATAGCTCTCAATGGCCTACACCACCCAAGGACACCATCTCACAACCCCCATATCACTCCATCAGACCTTCTATTAGACCCCCACACCTCCAAAGAGCCCATGGATGAAGAAAAGGGATAAAAACCCCAAAAAAGAGCCCAAAATAGCCCCCTGGGAGCTAAAGCCCTAAAAAAAGGGCTAAATTTAGGGTGGAAGGGGCTAAAGGCCCAAAAAAGGGGGCTAAAGCCTTGACCAAGGGCTTAAAACCCTAAAACCCCTTGGAAAAGCTATAAAAGGAGGGTGGGGGGTCACTCTCAAAACACTTCTCCCTTGCATATTGTTATGCTGCCCATGGATTCCTTGAGACACATTTGCCTCTCAAGCCACCCACACTCCCTCTATCTCCATTTCCATTTGAGCCATTGCTCCCCAACCAAGAGAAGTGCTCCCATGAGCTAGGGCATGGTGGTCCATTTCCACCCAAGAGAAGGTATACCCATGTGTTATTTTTGCTTCTTAGTTGTTTAACATGCTTTGTTTTCTAACTCTTATTCCATTTGCAGGTTTTATTTAACATTGTTTTGTAGGTTCTTGTAGCTTAGGGTTTATTTGCAGGTTTTAAGGAGGAAGAACCTTAACCCATTTTCTGTAGAGGGGTTCACCATAGCTTCATTTTCTTCTTTCTGCCATTAGATTTAGTTTACTGTTCTTTCCATTTGCTTCTTCTTCTTGTTTAGATTAGCTTAGCTTAGTTTACAGTTCTGCTTCTGTTATTTCCATTTCGTTTTTCTGCATTTACCATTAGCAGGAACCTACCCTTATGCCCTATAGGCATAAGGGAGCCATTCCTGCCCCTATAGCAGGGAGAAATCCTTGCTACAATGAAAACCTTCTACATTCTTCGATTGTGGAGATCCTACTGGATCAAATATCCCCACAGAAAAACACTTTTGGACATCCAAAAGTATAAAGTGCAATATGCAATTACTTTTACAAGATTCTAGCAAATGTTCAAAGCACATTCCCCTTCTCCTTCACCTTTGTTCTTCGAATTTGGAATGTCAAAAACAATATCTAAAGTTTATAAAACATGAATACAATTTTGAATCATCACACTTTCCAAGGGTTTATAAAAACACTCTTTGGTCAAGTTTAAAAAGTCTCAATTCACGATCATAGAAGGCGACTTTGACTTCCCTTTGTTGAAGGTTTTGTCCATGGTTTTCCTTGGGATACTTACATTGATTCACTTTCAGTTATGGCCAATTTAGGGTGCCAAATGCAATCGATAATGCACTCCAAAAATTATAATTACAATGATGTTGAAAGATACAATAAAAAAATTAGACTTCAAATATGATTCCTCTCACTCCCAAAGTTTTCTAGAAGTGTCTAAATGCCTTCAAAACTACCAAAGAGACTTAGTATTCTCTAAAGAAATCCTCTCATTCTCAACATTACATTCCAAGAGTGGAAAACAAGCCTCTACTCTACAATTGAAACATAAGGTCGATCCATGTGCTTCCACGATATTTTCATAGAAATTCTAGTACAAATTTATTCCCAATATCACAATGGGGAAAGGATTAAATGGAATATAGTCCAAAACATAAAAAAATGCTTTACAATCTAATAATAAAT
This sequence comes from Pseudotsuga menziesii, assembly GCA_001517045.1. Classification (NCBI taxonomy): domain Eukaryota; kingdom Viridiplantae; phylum Streptophyta; class Pinopsida; order Pinales; family Pinaceae; genus Pseudotsuga; species Pseudotsuga menziesii. The sequence goes on along the minus strand of LPNX010038942.1, from coordinate 100,243 downwards.
TTGTCTATAAGTAAAATCTACTTCCATGGATGCTGAGGCCAAGAGAAACCGATCAAATTTTTGATGCAACCAAAGAAGTCTAGAGAAACAATGTATTGGTGTACCATTAGAGGTCTGTGGACAAATTCAGAATTTGACGAACTTAAAGGTAGGGTGAAATAGACCGAGCTTGTCCTTGACTTCCAAAGGATTTTTGGTATTGTTACATGTTATTTTTTTTAACCATGGGAACACCAACCTTTCAAGAGTATATCCAATGGCTTGCAAGCTAGATATACCAATAACTTGTGATTTAATAGGTTCGAGACGTTCTGAATCCTACTAAGGTGAGCCTCTATCCCACGGGTCACCTACCCTTGGAACCTTGTCACAACAGGACAATAAGAATTGTTATGGGTTGTTGGGCTAGGAAAGAGCACAAGGAAGAAATCAAAGCGCAAGAGGAAAAGCAGGAGCATGGCGAAGTAAAGGGAGGTAAAGGAAGGAAAGTAAGCACATAAGAAATAAAGTTGTCATGAGGAATGGTGAGACAAAGGAAAGGTGGACCTTGAGTTGGTGGAAGATTGGCAGGTAGAAGAGTAAAGGATGGAAAGAAACAGGTCAGAATACCGTAGGAGTCCGAGTCAGTGGAAGACTAAATGACAGTTTTTTTCGGCTAGTTATGACCTGTACAAGCAGACTGAAAGACATTTCCATAGCTAGTTATGTCATTCAATTAATGTAATGAAGGATGTTTTGTGGCTAGTATGGCCTGTAATAAATATGGAAGACATTTTTGTGGCTATTTATGACTGTAATAACGGAGTTGTACTTAGCCAACCCTACACGGTCTTGTAACATCTATAAATAGAAGGAGTAGTTAGAATAAAAAAGAAGAGAGCATGAGAACAAGAAAGAGTCTAAGCTAAATAGACATATCTCAAAACAGTCTATAAGTCACAGACTGCAAGGTGCCATATATTTCTCATGCTAGATGAAGAGAACCTTAGTGGTTTTTCCCTGGATGGGTTTCCATGTTATTTCCTATGTCGCATGAATGTTTAATGGTTAATGTTGAATGTTTGATTATCTTGCATTGTTTATGGTTATTTCTTGAATGGATGTCGCAATATTGATAAAAGCATTGAGTGAATGAATGGATAAAGCATTGTCGAGTAATGTGTATTATTTCATGTTAAAATACTGTTAAGTTGAAATACTGTTGCATCATTGTAATTTACTATTAAGGAATCATCTGCATCGTATGGATCCACCATTTGTTATGTTTTCAAGGACTAGGTTGTGTCACACGGTGGCTATGTCACACTATTGTGCCACTGTCAAGTTAAGTAGAAAGGAATCCAATCTTTTGACTCTGTCGAGCTCCTTGGATACGCACCAAGGGATTGTAATCCCTCGTCGACTGCAAAAACATGGTTTTGGAATTTAAACATTAATATATCTCAGGTGAGACTATGCCTTCCTCACAGGTGTTGCCGGCTGAACTTGCTCTGTTAGGCCAATGTCTTTGGGTGTTTTGTTGGTTTTGTGGGTCTCTTGAACCTAGGTCATGAGAGTGTGGAAAAGTAGGCCAATAAATGGTTCTTTTTCTGGGACCCTTAATCATTTGAGGTGAGGGAAATGTTGTGGCATCCGAAAAAGAAGGAAATCAAAGATTGGTTGGAGTCTAAGACGTTAGCATTTGCGCAAGATCACGGTTGAACACAGAAAACTGGTCGGACCGATACATATACTCTAATATTCACAAGATATTCTTTGTAGAGTTAACCATTGTGCTGCATGAGTGGTTTTCAATATTGGCAACTCGACAGACAAATTTCCAAAGAAGAGAAGGGGTCAAGTGGAGTGCTCAGTTGATCCACGAGTTAACTAGTGCAAGTAACCCCATCTCTAGAGTTGTTGATTTTTTGGGTCGATAGTATTTTGCAATGGTATATTACTGAGTTTGCAGTAGAGATGATAACCTCATATAGTGAGGCAGAAAGAAATTTTTTCCATGGACCCCAAAGAAGGTACTTGTTGTCTATAAGTACATGGATAAAGATGCTCGACTATGAGAAGGGAATTTTGCAGTTAAGCAGTTGACTCGCATATCCAGAGGAGGGGATATGTCACAGATGATCTATAAGTAAAATGGGAAATGGTGAGCTAAGATTTTCCCAGGAAGTACAGAACCTGAACTAGAAACTGGATTCCCAAGGAGTGGAAGGAGATTCAGGTCAGGAAAAAGAAGAAAGACAGTAGGAGGTAGACGTACTCCTAGTGTGTTCAAAGAAAATGAGTATAAAGTTGATTCACGGCTAGACAAAGGGTCTTGCGATGAAGAGGAATACTATAGCTCGATTTCTAAAGGAGTAGAAGAATACGAAGAGTATGTAGAGACACTAAGATTAGGATGCAACTACACCATGCCAGGAGTATCGCTAGAGGTAAGGTATAGAGCCTCATCTCCTGTAAGAACTGTTAATACTAATAGTTCTAGTACTGCAACTAGTGCACAAGAGAGTCCACCTCCATTAGATTGTTCATTGAATATCCATGACACCAACTCAATGGCTAGGGCATATATTAGATTACCCACATTCAATGGGAATGGAGCAGAAGATCCAAAGAAACATTGGTTCCTTTGCAAAGTTGTTTGGATGGTCATCCAAGTTCACAATGCAGACATAAGGAAAGAATAGATGATCATGACTTTGCGGGGTTGCGTGCTGGATTGGTTTATGAATTTTTCTGTAGTAACAGTAGGAACCCCACAAAATACCCTTGATGAGATCTGACTCGCGATGATTTGTGAGTTCAGAAAACCTAAATATGAGTCGCAATGCACCACTGATATCAAGGAGCTAAAGCAGTTACTGACGACATCTGTATCGGATTTCGATCAATGGTTTAAAACTTTGATGGCCAAAGTCAGTTTCCAAATGTAGAATGTACAAAATAAAGGGCGGTTTACTGTTGCACTATTACCACACATCCGATCTCATTTTATGCAACAAAAGATTGATTCTCAAACAAAGGCGCTAGAATTAGCAATGAAGTTGGAATCCTCGTCGATTGAATATGGTGGCACATGGATGATGTAGATTAAGTTGCAGTTGGCTAATCTGATAGTACAACTTCAGGACATTAAGAAGGGTAAAGAAGCCCTAGAAGACCTATGGTGCACAAGATGTTGGACGGATGGACACACCAAGAATAATTGTCCATCGTACATGAACTATATCTCGTCGAGTGCACATAATCCATTGAGTACTCACGATCTACCCTGGTGTCGAATATGCCAGACTAGACGACATCACAACGAGGACTATCTATACTTGTAGAAGATTGTATGTACCCCATCTAGCCTTTTCTATAAATTTTATAAATCAGTAGGACATGATGACAAGGATTGCATAGAATATAATCTCTTGAAGGAGAAGAAAGTAGATACCTACTTGATGAAGAACGATGGGCATGCTTCGGCTGAACAGGTACAAGTGCACTACCATCCATGCCTTTCCCATAGAACCAGTATCAGAATCAGTATCAACCTCAATATCAACAGAACAAGTATGCACCGTAGAATCAATACCCACCACAACAACCACACCCTTAGGGAAGGGGGGATGGAAACTTTAGAGGTAGAGGAAGAGGTCAAGTCATATGCTATAATTGTGGATGGCCGGTCCATTATGCCAGAGATTACAATGAACCTACAAATACATGTTCATATTGCAAAACGCAGGACCATAATGTGTAGCAGTGTCCCCAGTTAATTGCAAAGTGGCAAGCTCAGACCGTCGGAGGTCCTAACACTGCACAAAATCCAAATCCAAATCCTAACCCAAATTTTTAGATGATAGCTGCTGAGCTGAGAGAACCAAGCATTGTTGTCATAACACGAGGAGGTGCTACGACCGGAGTCAATCAGAATTTACCGTAGGTGCGACCTGCGGTGCAAAAGAAAGTACCATTCAACGTTAAAAAATAGAAGTAAGTATTTTTGGATGTGCAACCGGAGTTTGTGGACCCCAAAAAACCATCGACCTCAGTAGAAGTTAGGGATATTCCTGAATGCTTCCAACAGATATTTCGAAAACAAGCTCCAAGAAAGGTTAGTAAACTCAAGCCATTTCTTTCAAGTTTCTTAGCGTTGCTCCATGATAAAGATGATATTGGAGAACTACAAGCACTAATAGAATAAACCCTAGTCAAGTCGCAACCTGAAAGAAGGGTTAACCATGTCCAAAAGAAATTTAAAATAGGGTGCAAGTTGAGAATGACTGCGCATATAGGAGACTACGACATGGATTACATTTTTCTAGATCTGGGGTCAAACATCAATATTTTGATGCAACAAACATGGGAAAGCATGGGCAATTCGTGCTTGGACTAGTCTCCTATCCAATTGAGGCTTGCAAACCAGGTGAAGGTCCTACCAATTGGTAGACTAAGTCAAGTCCCTGTCGACATTGAGGTGATGCACACATTCATAGACTTTGAAGTCATCAACATTGTCGACAACAAAAACCCATATCCAGCACTTCTGAGGATATATTGGGCCATAGATAATCAGACCATTATAAATTTTAAGAAAAGGATAATCTCATTCTAAGATGATGAGATGAGGGTAGTGTCACCCATTGATCCACTAGAGGGACAGAGGTATGTCGAACCAGTCCATAATGAAGGACAGGGTGACTATCTATACCATACCTATAATGTCAGTGTCTTAAAAGATGATTACATACATCCTACAATGGATAGAAATCTGAGCTGGAGGAGTAATAGCTCCTGCACATCAGATTCAGGAGAGGCCTTGGAAAATTAGAAAAATAGATTGCATGAAGTCTCTATGTGGAGATGCACCAGGATAACAAGATCTGTGCAATGAGTGGAGAATCAGACAAGGGAGTTACCCACCTATGAGGGTTTACCTAACCTTGTGACCTTCCTAAGTGGGTTTGAAGGACTCGTGACAGAACCACATCGCTTGTCTGAGTTAGACTATGTACTGAAGGCTACACCCGCTAGATGGGGGGGGTTTTCATAAGCGGTCCATATCAGAATGGCCACAGAGCAGAAGGCCGCTGGAAGTGAGATTCAGTGAAGAAGTCACAGTCATGAGTCAGAAGTACACAGGGTTGTCAAACCTTGTTGATCACCTCAATTGGTGTCGCATAGCATTTGCAGAATACCCATGATAGGAATGAGTCCATCATTTCATACACACCTTGGAAATGACACCCAGGAGCTGTATACATCCATGGATTTGGTACAAGGAACTCAAGATTGGGATGAGGTGTTTAAACAATTTGCGCACACCTTTGCATTTGCTGATGAGTAGCCGACAGTTGATACTACGTTCAAACAATCAAGGAAAATATATTCGCTGAAATCCCTATCGAGGTGACAAGTTCCCACTAGTGTAGCGTGATCATCTAGTAATGGATGGATTGTTACAATATGTATGGAGAACCAAATGATGTTCCAACTAACATAAACATGCCAGATTCCGAGGGTACATGCGAAGTTGAAGGAAGTGGTATTTCGAGCGACCAGTTCCTCAAGCCACTAAAAATCAAGAAAGTGAAAATTGGTTTGCCGGAAAACCCTAAGTTCGCCAATATAGGATATTATTGGGATGATGAAAAGGTATCAAAGATCACAGACTTGCTACATGAGTTTCAAGACCTATGCCCAACCAACTTCTTAGAGATGAAGGGAATAGTGGGAGACTTGGAGGAGATGAAAATACCCCTGAAAATAGATGCTAAACCCATTAAGCAATGACCTTATAGGTTGAATCCAAGGTATAAGGAGAAGGTGAAAGTGAGTTGGACCGCACGCTCGATGCAGGAATCATTGAACCTGTTGAGGAATTAGAATGGATCATCCCTATAGTGATCCAAGATAAAAAGACAACAGGAGAAGTTAGAATCTGTGTCAACCTAAGGAAGTTGAATGATGGATGCCTGCGTGATCCATTCCCAACACCATTTACATATGAACTACTTGAAAGTGTCAAGGGAAAAAATATGTATTCATTCACTGATGGCTTCTCTGGCTATCACCAAGTAAGAATCGCGAAGGAGTATCGACAAAAAAAAACCTTTGTCACAGAATGGGGATACTACCAGTATACGGTAATGCCCTTTGGACTCAAGAATGCACCTGCTATTTTTTCTAGAATAGTAGTTTTTTCTTTTAAATATTTCATACATAAATTTCTTGAGGTCTACTTTGATGATTGGATTGTGTTTGGTCTAGTAAGAGACCATATTGAGAGTCTGTACATGATGTTGGGCCGCCGTCGCCAGTATCATATCACGCTTAATTGAAAGAAACGTATTTTTTGTGCACCATTTGGTGTACTATTAGGACGTGTCGTGTGTTACGACAGAATTTTGGTCGACCCAGCAAAAGTTGCAATTATCTTAACTTACCACTGCTTACACCAGTCACACAACTCAAATCAATTCTAGGAAACACGGGCTATTATATAAAATGTATCAGAGGATATGCAGAGATACTACACATATGGAGAAACTATTGAAGAAAGATGCGAAGTTTCAGTGGACAAAATATTGTTAGGAAATATTAGACAAGTTAAAGAACAAGATGGCCACTGCACCAATATTGATATTTACTAAATGGCGGAAGCAGTTCCATGTCCATGTCGATGTGTCGTCTGCCGCGCTCAGCATAGTCTTGATCCAACCAAGTGAGGGTGCGCTTGACCACCTTATCACTTTCGCTAGCAGAATAAAATCGACGACAAAGAAAAAACACATGACGACAGAGAGGGAAGGCCTCACCATGGTCTATGCATTGCAGAAGTTCTGACACTACTTGTTGGGTGGACATTTTAAAATGTAAACTGATCATTCAACATTGAAATACCTAGTAAAAAAAGCAGTTTTGGGTAGAAGATCTGTCGATGGATCCTCTTATTTCAATAATTTGACTTTGAAGTCATTTTTAAACCTGGTCGACTGATTGTGGGGCCTGATCACTTGTAGAGGATAGAAAGTGGTGAAGAATCAACCATCTTAGAGGATAACTTTCCTGATGCACAACTATTTGCGGTCACCATGGTTGATAAAATTTTTGAGGCTATCACGCACCTCCTAAGTACAGACCATGCACCTGAAGGGTTCACCACTGTGCAGAAGAAAAATTTGGTCATCAAAGCCACTTATTATACGTTGATTATGGGGCAGCTATATAAGATGGGCCCTGATGAAATATTGCGTCAATGTGTTTTCGACCACGAACGATATTGGGTAATGAGCAAAGCAAATGCTGGTGTCGCAGGAGGACACTATGCTGGAAAGGAAACTGTTTGAAAGATATTGCAAGCTATCTTATGGTGGCCAACTATAAATACGGATACTAAGAGATTTTGTCGCAGCTGCAATATTTTCCAGAGAACATTAAAACTGTCAAGATGCGACGAGATGTTGCTAGTGTTGCATATAACCCTTCAAGCATTTGATAAACGGGTCGTTGATTTTGTCGGACTGATTAGTCCAGTGAGAAAAAGGACTGGAAAGCACTACATTATCACAGTGACAAACTACTTAAACAAATGGGTTAAAGCCATGCCTGTTACATATTGTACTGTTGCGACTGTGATGAATTTTTTATTTGAAAATGTGGTAACTGGATTTGGCTATCCAAAAATTCTCCTAAGAAACCAAGGTACGCATTTTGTTAACAAAATGATTGATGAGCTTACTGCAGAATTCTAGATTCAGCATAGAAAGATGACACCCAATCATCCTCAGCTAAATGGAATGGTTGAAGCATTCAACAAGATTATGGAATATGCATTAACCAAAGTATGCAACGTGCTAAGAGATGATTGGGATCATAAAGTTTCAGCCATGCTATGGGCATATCGCACAACTTCCAAGTAATTGAAAGGACACTCCAAGTGACTAAAAGGACACACTCCCTTAAAATTGGTGTGTGGGAAAGAATATGATGTGCCAATGGAATATATTGTGTCGATCCTAAGAATTGTCACGCTGATGGAAATGACCAACATAGATGCTGTCGAACAAAGGTTATCGCAGCTCGTTCAGATGGAAGAGGAACGCTTCGTCACAGGATTTCATCAAAACACAGAGAAGTAAAGACAAAAAACATGGAATGATCCCCATATCAAAACTAATCATTTTAAAGTTGGAGGACTTGTTTTGCTGTATGACAAAAAAAAATTGAAGCATCCCAGAAAATTGAAGATGCATTGGCTAGGGTCATATGTGATCGCGCACATCACGGAGGCTGGTGCAATGAAATTACATAAGTTGGATGGAATGCAAGCCGTAGGAATGATAAATGGAAGCTGCTTGAAACCCTACCATGCTGGCTATGACACAACTGCATAAGAAGGTAAAGGTATAAAAAAAAAGAGAAAAAGATGAAAGGAAACTGCTCTGTCACAGGTCTACGGCACCAGTATGCAAATCATAGTAAGAGCGGGAATGGCAGCTGGGCGTCATTAAAGTAAGGATACCCAAAAATATTTAGGTGGTTATGATAGTGAGGCATCATTAATTGGACAAGTCCAAGGATAATGGTGGTGTGCTTTTTGGTCCCATCCGTTGTCCTTGCCATAAATTCCCTGACAGGTACAGATCAGAACTCAAGTACATGAGTTAATGTTGGAATGTGTCGAATGGGAATCCCATGTGATCAACAAGACATCGATATGCCATATAATGATCACCTATAGGATGAGCACATCCCTATAAATATGATCCTTCATCATCAAGAATCCTTTTACTTGCACAAAAATAAGAAGAGCGAACTAGAGTTTGTGAATTGTGAGAGCCGAAGCTAATGGTCATTTTCATTTCCAGCACCAGTGAGAAGTCTGACGTTACCATTGACTCACCATGCTTAATAGTAGAATATATTACGTGAACAGAGGTACAACAACGAGAAGAAAAACCAGAAAAAATGGCATGACCAATTCCCCAGATAGTTCCTATGGTCGGCTTGACCCCTACTTCGGCTTATGGTCAGCCCTGATTCAAACCCCACCCATTAATCCACCAAATAAATACCAGTTGTAGGTCTGCGACTGTTTTTTCCGAATAGAGACATCCCAGGCATGTTAGGGACTCAGGTCAGCAAGCCGAAGCTTACAAAGAAGTGTAAGGCCACTAAGGACATACCTACCGAGGACACACCAACTTCACCACCACAAAGAGACGTGAATGCCACCATCTAAGAGTGGACCTGTTACCGCCATATGTTCGGCCAAGGAGAGCAGAGGTGCCTGAAGTGAATATTCTGACAAAAGCTTGCTCCTCCTTGGTTGCACCCTAGATCCTTGATGGAGTGCTGCTGTTGATGAATTTCATCCCAAAGCTACTGAAATTGTAATTTGAAGATATTGATACAAGGAGATAGGTGGACCTAGAATGACACAACTACATGGTTACACTTCCAGACGTGCCACCTAAGCCACAGTTGGTAGCTCCAATGCAATGGGTTCAAGGTATTGAAAGCACAGGCCTACTTAATTTACTGCTTATGCTGCACTTTGGCCGAAGCAAGAAGGTGACCACATATGTGCGACAATTTCTCGTATGTTTCCATGGAGTTTATTTATGGCTTGGCAGACCATATGATGTTGATGTCGAGCTCATTGGGTCAATAATGGGTCTCTTGCACCAAGGACATGATTCTACCATTAGAGGAAATTTTAGGTCTAAAATGGGCCTCCTAAGGAAAATAATAAAATAATAGTTAAAATAATAAAATAATAGTTATTAATTTTGGAGGTAGAATGAAAAAAATTACTTTTTTGTTCATATTTTCGACATATCTCCCTATGTTTTTACTCAAATTCTGAGCAGGAGAGCTCATTGGATGTGGAATTTAATTCCACATCCAACAAGTACCCACACTGCATACTTTTGACGGACCCCGCTACCCAAAAAACAAGAAATACCTGAAAAAACGTGATGATGATGTCATCATCACATTTTTCAGGTATTTCTTGTTTTTGGGGTACTAGGATCCATCAAAAGTATGCAGTATGGGTACTCGTTAGATGCAAAATTAAATTCTGTATCCAACTAGCTCTCCCACTTGGAATTTGAGTAAAAACACAGGGAGATGTGTCAAAAATACGAACCAAAAAAGTAGTTTTCTTTTATGACAAATATGTCAATTCAACCATTATGGTTGACTCATTTTATTCAAATTCTATTGGTTCTTGAATTCCAAATCACAAAATTTATTGTTGGTGTGTTTTCTTATAAGGCCCATTTTAGACCCCAAATTTCCTCTAATGGCCATATATGTGCGCAAAAAGGGATACGAGGAAGATAAAGGAAAAATACGACCTCCAACATGCAAATAGGGTATTCCTCATTTCCTCTATTACTGACAACATGGTGAGGTTCACCGCAAATATTTTATCTTGAGAGCTGCTACATAAGATGCGGCCCACTAAGTGCACTGCTGAGACAGTGGAACTTGCAGAACAGTGTGCAGCAAGAGTGCTATTCATTTGGTCGTAATATTTATTGAATGAGATGATAGAGGATGTCAAGTAAGGGCAGGAGGAAACTAAGGCCAAATTCCACTACTGCTAGTTGCTTGTTTTAATTTATTTTGTTCTTTGGTCAAACCAACCCGATTACCAGTCGTTGGATGTACCAGTACTTTTCCATGGCGCCAAGTACCAGAACCTTTAGGAGGATAAGGAAGACAGCATCTGACAAAAAGAAAATAACATAGATTTATTTCTACACGTGGAGGAAATAAGAGATGTAATCAAACACCAGCATAGACTGCAAGCTGCAACAGTCCAAAAGTATGCATCTTTCATAAGCTTCTAGGCTGGTGTCCACAGTATTATCTTGGAGCCGCGGTCAGATCCGACGAAGCAAGCGCACCTGACACCTTTTATGATTACTGACTCAGATTTGGAAGCGACCCTCTAGGAATGGCCTGAGGAATGGGGCATCCTAGTCGACGTGGAAATGGGATAAGAAGATAACTAAGGAAACAACCAAGGAAATGACCAAGGAAATAATGAGGGTGACGGGAAAGGAAACTAGTCGCAAGAGACGGAGGATGATGATGATAACAGTGATTAGGGTTCTGATCAAGATGATGCAGAAGACACGCCTTCTAATGAGGATGTGCAGAACCTACACATAGAATAGGAGAAGAAGCATCCTTAGCCGCAGCACAAGAAGTGTAAAGCTGATAGAATGACCAACACTATCAGCTTGGATGAGGGAGAGAAGATCCTGCTTGCAGAGGTTGTCGTAGAAGTGGCAAAGATCAGCCTCAAAAGTATTGGTAAACAACAAATGAAATTAACCAACACACTTACTGCCCAGGTTAATAAGCTCATTGAGGATATTAATGAGGTAAAAAGAACAGTTGAAGCTGATACAGACAGCGTTGATCCTGATGATATAGACGCGCCACTGTTGTTGCTGCCACTCAAGTTATAATTTCAAGCGTAATCAGTGGAAACAGGAATGCATGAGTTTGACGATGAGAACACTAACGCTATATTTTCCCAAACTAGCATTGGCCAAAGTATATGCTAGTTAGCATGCGGCCGCAAATGAAATTCACATTAGAGAAAATGTTGTGGCCTATCAGGATCAAAAGCAAACAATGAAAGAAAAAATGCACAAGGTCCTCCTTAGGGAAAAGGAGCAAGAGATTGAAGTGCATGAACAAAGTACTATTGCACTAGTTGAAGCCATCAAAAGTACAGTCACAAAGTTCCCCATGGAAGAAGGTCAGGAAGAGGAAGACGCAGCGGAAAAGGTCGGCCGACTATCTCAGATTGCAGTGGATCTTAGAAAATAGGTGGAAGAGCTTAAAGTGCAAAAACAACCAAGAACACCTCATGAGGTGCTGGAAGAGCAAAGGAAAACAACATCTAAGGCTATTGAGTGAATTAAGCAAGGAGAAAAGATCTACTTTGAAGTAGTCGATGTCGTATCAGCGACATGGGAATTGATTATAGAAGATGAAGCCGTGGAGAGAATCAAGGAAGATGCACGATAAGCATATTTAAATCTCACCACAGTTAAGGTGGACATGAAGAAGCTGCCAATCAAAGAGAATATTGCGAAGGTCTCTGAGTTGAAGAAACTCCAGCAAGAAGTCAAAACTCTCTGCGTCCAAGAGCAGAAAAGAAATGAGGAAGTCACGGCACAATAGGCAGAGGCCGAACAAGTTATAGGGATCCTTCAGCCTATACAGCAGAATCTCCAGCTTATCACTCAGTCACTGGAGTAATAACTATCAGAACATATCAGTTCTAACCTTGTGGAACAATTGGAGGAGTAGGAAGAGGAAGTAGGGAAAGAGGTTTCCCGAGTGGAAGTAATTTTGAAGGAATTTCAGGACAAGGTTTGTCCACTGGTGGAGCTAGCACCAAAACCATAAGAACCATGTGACCTACTTAGTGGCTTGAGATGAGAGGGATGTGAGTGTCAGGGGCCTATTGGGATAGGAAAGAGCACAAAAAGAAATTGAAGCACAAGCACAAGAGGAAAATCAGGTGCGCGATGAAGTAAAGGCAAGTAAAGGAAGGAAAGGAAGTGCAGAAGAAAGAAAGTTGCGACGAGGAATGGTGCAACAAAGGAAAGGAAGACCTTGAGTTGATGGAATACTGGAAGGTATAAGAGTAAATGATGGAAAGTAGCAAGTTATAATACCGTAGGAGTTCGAGTCAGCAAAAGACTAAAGGACATTTTTTTCAGCTAGTTATGACCTGTACAAGCATACTGAAAGACGTTTTTGTGGCTAGTTATGTCCTGCAATGAATGTAATGAAGGACGTTTTGTATACAATATGACATCTAATAAATATGAAATATTTTTTTGTGGCTATTTATGACTGTAATAACTGAGCTATACTTAGTCGACCCTGTGCGGTCTTTTAACATCTATAAATAGAAGGAACTTGTTTTGTATAAGGGTTCGCTTAGTTAGTTAGTCATAAATAGAAAAGAAGAGAAGGAATCAGATAGAATTCTGATAGTATAGAAGGTTGTTGAGCTTCGGATCTACAGCTGTGTACGCAGACCATTTTGTAAGAGTCAATATGCAGCTGAGTGCGCAGATAGTAGAGTAGAAGAGTCAATCTAGGCTGTTTGCAGATCAGTAGGAGTAGTTAGAAGAATAAAGTAGAGAGCATGAGAGAAAGAAAGAGTTTGATCTAAATAGACATATCTCAAAATACTCTGTAAGTAACAGACTACAAGGTGCCATATATTTCTCATTCTAGATGAAGAGCACCTTGGTGGTTTTTTCCCGGATGGGTTTCCACGTTATTTACTATGTCGCATGAATGTTGAATGTTTAACGGTTAATGTTGAATGTTTGATTATCTTGCATTTTTTATGGTTATTGCTTGTATGGATGTCGCAATACTGATAAAAGCATTGAGTGATTGAATGGCTAAAGCATTGTCGAGCATTGTTTATTATTTCATGTTAAAATACTGTTAAGTTGAAATACTGTCACATCATTGTCATTTACTATTAAGGAATCATCTACATCACATAGTTGCACCAGTTGTTAAGTTGTCAAGGACCAGGTTGTGTCAAACGCTGGCTATGTCACATTGTTGCACCACCATCGAGTTAAGTAGAAAGTAATCCAACCTTTCGACTCTGTCGAGCTCCTTGGCTGCACACCAAGGGACTGTAATCCCTTGTCGACTTTGGAAACATGGTTCTGGAAGTTGTTGGGCACCCAATATGCAAGTGAATTACAACTAACATACAGAGTGTACAATATTTATTTTCAACCCAGGGAAGTCTTGTATTTAAAGGATAACATGCACAATATATGCTTAAACACTGAATTACTGTAATTGAACAATCCTATCCTCTGTTCGGCTATGCTCATCCCAAGAATCTACTTAATCTAGTTACCTTCTAAGGAATATAGTCACAATTGCCTTCTGCTGTTCTTGATCTAAGAATGGAAAGATGAAAGTCATATCTAGATTACAATTGCATAAAAATGGAAATTATGTTTCAAACCACTTAATGATTAATCCAACTATCTTCATCTGATTATTCTAGAAATCCAAAGACATAAATTGAATATTAGTCTAGAGATTCAAAATACAGAAATTGAGTTTAGCTGTTCTATGAATTCGAACTACAGGAATGAAATTCTGTAATCATAAAAATAAGGGACAAGCTACAAGGATTCATGGAAACAACAACTAAAAGATCTAAGGATGAACAAAGTTGTTACAGTTACCACACAAATTGCATGAGGAATAATTACCTACTCAGTCGACTGTCACACCATGCCACTACAGGTATCCAAGAGATGCAATCAACAACACACTGTAAATACATAACTTGTTACAGCTTCCTACGAAGAAATAAAATTAACATAACATCACACAACAAAATAATTGAAATGCCTAATTTAACTCAGCAATCCCTGTGGAAGGTAGGCCCAGCCTTCACACAGAGATGTTGGATGAACACAAGTTAAAACCCTTCGATCTGAAGTAACTCCTTGTATTAAAAAGGCAGATCGATTACACAATTCCTCCTCCCAGCTAATACAATGAATTGATTATATGTTCAACAACCCCTAGTTCGAAACAGTTCTCCATATTTATACAATGTAAATCATAACATCCTATCCCTATTATGGGGCAGCCATGAAGATCTCTGATCTTCAGGTGCCCTAAAGGACAATAGCTGTTACAAACGTGGCAGGATGAAAGATAGGAAATATAGGGAAATTGTTAATCGACCCATGAGTAATGATATCTTCATATCATAGCTATACACAAGCAGCAGTGCACTGTTGACCTCCAAATCTGATGCATTCTATTGCAACTATCTTTGTACAACTTTGCCTGGGATAATACATGGGGATCACATTCCTTGGGCAATGGTAGGATGGATGGTGATCATCTTGAGCGATGAATGCCCATCCTTTTCATAGCATGTTCAACTCGATCTTCCTATAGTCTATATATCTCAAAATACGTTTATAAACCATCATATGTTAGCATATCGAGAGATATGAATCCTTAATTATCACAATCATAAGTATTAATAAAATAAAATAATACCCAATCATACCTTGGTGGATCGAAGAGTAGAGTGAGGGTAAAACATTTATTTGGCATGTTCAATGGGGTAGGATAGGACAAAAAGAGGTAATTAAGGACGGTCAAAAAGGGCTATTTCTGGGCCCAACAAAAGTTACACATTAAGATATATCACGTGAGACTACGCCTACCTTACAGGTGTTTCCATCTAAACTTGCTTTTTCGGGCCGATGTCTTTGGGTGTTTTGTTAGTTTCATGAGTCTGTTGAACCTGGGTAACGAGAGTGTGGAAAAGTAGGCCAACACGGGTTCTTTTTTCACACTACGGGTTTCAATACGTTTGTGGGTAAAGTTGTAGGTTTGTAGGATCTTATTATCTCTGAAATTAAAGGCGCTCTCCATTTGTTTCAAACATTGTGCCACCGGGTAAGATCCATTTGTTTCAAACATTGTGCCACCAGGTAAGATCCATTTGTTTCAAACATTATGCCACCGGGTAAGCCTCAAATTTACCACAGGGTCTGCAGCCGATGAAGTGAGTGACCAATGGTGAGCCCTGAGCCCCCAGGTGGTACTTATCCATCATCTCTTCATATTTTCCCACCAGAATTCCCAATTAACCATGAATATAGTAATCATCTCCAGATATACCTTGTCCCCCAATTTTTCCCTCTACGTGATAAGAAAATACACCAATGGGGACTGGTCGTCGGCTTATGAGAGAGACCATGATAAGTTTACCATTTTCAACATAAGAAAATTAGGGATTACCAAAGCCTCTACACGTTTGGATCTATTTCCTTTCTCAGAGGTGATTGGTTGGATTCTTCCATAGGAAAACCCCTCCTCCAGGATTATATCTAACATTTAAGGAGAATCTTTTGCTTCATTCACACTAGCCTACAAGACATTTTCCTACAAGCTTCCCCCTGCACAAGTTTTGATGAATAACGATTGGATCAAAGGGATAAGTATTGATCCTTTGGAGTGTGAAAAGAAAATGACGATGCTAGGAAAATAATTATGCCAAAAGGAAAATAGGGATAATAAATACCAAAGAATACAGACCCCATTTGGGATCATAGCTTTGATGTTGAACATGATTTTTGGCCACGATGATGGAACCTTGTACAAATTGAGTTGGATTCCCCTCATATATTATATAGCCTTTGAAGGCATGATTTTTAATTGGCAATACATCATATCAGACATTCTGTCATCCTGTATAGCAGCCACAAAAGGAGGCATAACCCAAAAAAATACCTGAGTTCTATATGTCATCCTATCTTATTGATTTCATTTTATGCAGACACTCTTTTTCCAATCTCAGGTGCATTTGGACCCAGACTGAGTCACCTGCTTTTGTTTCTTATCAAATTCTCTAGGGACACAAGTATGCAGGTTTTTATAAACGTATTTGTGAAGAGTTGTTGATGCCCCTTTACGAGTTGATTTTCCTCAAGGAACCAAACTTCATGTATGATAATGCCATGGAATTTATCTATAAGTATGGAGACTATTATTTCTTGCAGGAAGGAACATACCGGAGAATGTATGGATGTTATTGAGTGCCATCCCTGTTTCCCAAGTATGTCACGGACTATGTAGTCCACAAAGAAGAACTAAGGAAAGTGTTCTTAAATGGAGTAGGTAAATTCCTTCATGATATGAAAAAGGAAACATTTCCACCACTACCTTTCTGCATAGGAGGATACAAT
The DNA here is from genome assembly GCA_001517045.1 of Pseudotsuga menziesii. Taxonomy (NCBI): domain Eukaryota; kingdom Viridiplantae; phylum Streptophyta; class Pinopsida; order Pinales; family Pinaceae; genus Pseudotsuga; species Pseudotsuga menziesii. The sequence continues at coordinate 83,450 of LPNX010038942.1, read as the reverse complement.
TTTTCCAAAGTGAAAGGTGTTGCTGATTTTGTAAAAGAGTTGGAGATTTGTCATTTTGGTGAGAAACGTTTCTAGAGAAATGATAGCTTAGGAAAGGTTGTAGAACATTGCGCGACCGTAAAAATTCATTATGAATACTCATATCACTTTAACAAGGATGAAGAAGTATACAGAAGTTCCAATAATCAGACTGAGTTGGGAAAAAATTTCAAAAAAGGTGGCATCGGCGGGAGTAAAGGAAACAATAGTGTAGTAGAGAGGAAGTTGCGAAAACAAAAGGAGGAGGCCTTAAAGTAACAACAGGCCGAGACATAGAAAAAATGAAAGAATAAGCTGAAAAGAGACAAGCCGAAGAAGCTGAAAAGCAGAGAGAAGAAGAAGAGAGATTAAATAAAGAAGAAGAAGAAAGAGCGCAAAAGGAAGCTAAAGAAGCTGCCGAAGAACTAAGAAGGAAGGAAGAAGAAGACAAGATCAGGGAAGATTTGGATTTGGGAAGAATCCTAGAATAACCCAGTGGATTCAGAACCTCCCGCTTCATCAGGTGGAACAATCACAAGTGGACACATTTCATTTGGAGAGCTTGTGCTTACTCCATTTACTCCATATAAGAAGTACACGATAGCTCTCTTAGATACCATCATTTTTTATAAATCAAGGAAGACTATCACCAAAAGGTCAGAGAAATGGTTAAATATGGGCACGTAGGTTGATGTGGTTACAGTGACTGAAAATACCATAATGGAGGGTACTCACAAAGACCCTAAGTGTTGCACCTAAAATATCCATTGATTTCTGAGCACCCTTCAAAGCACTTGGCCAGGGATTCTTTTGGATGTTTTTTCCCACTCTTAACTAGGATAGTGCACTTTCTCCCTTATGGCATAGAGTTGATTCCTATTTCTCATTGAAATCAGGCATCGCCAGCACCTTTACCCTATTCACAGGAAGCGTTAGTGCCTTTAAACTCTATGTAAGAAGCATTGACAGAGTTAAAATGGGAAAAAAAAAATTCGAGAAGCTTCCATATGAAATCCCTCGTGAAGGTGGTTCCTATCAGCTAGGGAGAGGTGGAATTTGACCTCCTCACCCATAGGGATCATCCCCTATCCTTTTCCTAAATAATCTCATCTCATATGAACCTCCCTTGGCCTATAAAACAATCCTTCATGAACTATGTGGGAGAGACCAAGAAGGGCATCCTTATGTTGTTGGATTGAAGTATGGTATTGAGGAAAAGTTCAGTGAGTTTGTGTGTAAAGATCTTTGTGTGAGTGAGGAGTGTTGTAATACCATTGTGGAAGAAAAATATATCAACATCAAGGCTTTGGTTGTAGCTTTAGCTTCTTATTTGAGTAATACAAAAGTGTTCCCCTTTCCCATATTTGATTTGTGTTGATATTAATCAATTATTATTAGATTCCTTGATCACTAATATGGATTGTTAATCTATCTGGTTGCTCATATCTTGTTGTATTTGTTTCCTAATGCTTCTTTATAGGTACTATAGATCAGATAAAGAGCAGTGGAACAAAGATTAGAGCTTTCAAATATGAGGTATAAGAGTGATTTTATTAAAGTAGACTCAAACATCTAGGGAAAGGATATACTATTGGTGTGTTTTGTCATATACTTGTACCATACATGATAGAGGACCAAGTGGTGTACGCACTGGTTGTAGAATTCCTACAAACGAAATTGGTGACCATACTGGGGAAAGCTTGATCCAGTCAGATATGGGCCAGATCTATTCATATATGGAGAAAATCCAGTTAGATATAAGATATTTGGTAACACTCTTACTTGTAAACTTTTCATTCTCCTTTCATAACTCACTTGGATTATTAAGGTGAGTGATCCACCTTATTTTTTCATCAATTCGCCTTTGTTTGAAGTTTTCTTTACATTTGTATCAGTCCAACTCAGTCCTTTTGGTTTCTTTACAGCTGATTGACCTTTTCCATTTGTGAATCCATCGGTGCACTTGGGCATATTTGAAAGATCATTGTCCCTCTCTAGCGCCTATTCACTAGAACAAAAACCTGTGATTAGCATCTCTTTTAGTGTCCACTATCACTTTTAGTGTATTTTTCATCATTTTTTGGACAAAGTGGACACTTTTCCACGGGATGGCGCTTTTAATGGCATTATTTGCATCCATTTCTAAAAGTTGGCGCTATTTTGGATGCTAATTAGCATCCCAATTAGCGTCCCAATTAGTGTCCTAAATAATGTCCCAATTAGTGTCCCAATTAGCATCCATTTTTAAAAGTTGACACTAATTAGCATCCCAATTAATGCCCCAACTAGCGTCCCAATTAGCATCAAAATTATCATCCCAATTAGCATCCAAGTTAATGTCCAAATTAGCATCCAAAAAAACATCCCATATAACACCAAGAATAGCCTCCAAAAAAATGTCTTGAATAACATAGCACCATATATTAATCCAGGGTTACTGACAGGAATTGTGCCATGAATTTTGGCAGGAAAAACATCCAACATAGCGCCAAGTATAGAGCCAGGAATTGTGCCTAGAAGACATCCATCATAGTGCCAGGTATAGATCACCTAGAATAAAGCCATAAATTTCGAAAGGAATCGTGCTAGGAATTGCACTAGGTTTAGAGCTAGGAATTGTGTTCAGAAAACGTACGACATAATGTCAAATATATCAATTTCAATGTCAATGATCATGATTCATGTGATATTACTTTTGGATCTTGATTTATCATAGTGGCACGTAAATGATTGTAATCATGGCATGTAAAGGCGCCCTGAATGTTAACTATAACAAACATCATCTTTTCTCCATGCATGTGCTCCCTAACTATTATGTAAGTGCCAACATTACCTAGCCTTAATCACTATCTTTCTCTAATTTTATCACATTAGCATGCACATGGTAAAAATACACTATTTTCACTTATCAAGCTCCCATATTTTAAGGGTATTTACACGTGAATTACTAACATACAACCACCAACTATAAGGTGCCCCTTTTGCAAGTGTATGATTCAACCTAAGGAAAAATCTACTACAAGAACTACACCTTGAAGTGCCAGAGATCCACTAGAGCAACCAGGCCCTACATATTACTTATTAGACATCTACTATAGGAATTGAACCCTGTATTTGATTGAGTTACCCTATTGAGTGCACTGTAAAATATTGTGTAACCAGACCAATCTTTGAGGAAAACTTGTGGCAGAGATATTTACTACTGTCTTTCTCTGTGATTCAAATGAGCAAAAGTAATCTCAAGGTGTCTTCAAATTGCTTATTAAACTCTTTCTTATCATTGGTTGGACATTTACTGTCAACGGATCTACTAGACACCCATTCCTCTAGAACTATGTTGTTGGGAGTGGGGAGTGAGGGTGGAACAGGGAGTGGGAGGGGAGCAAAAAGTGAAATTTTCAAAAGCTCTCGTTTTGGGAGCGTTTTTTGTATAGTATATATTTTAATATATTTTGATGGATTTATATCTAAAAAACATGTGGGATGTTGAATTAGCTATAGATTGCATGGATTAAACCATGTAACATCAATCATCTAGTAATTACAATAATAGCTTTTCCATCCTTCATATTGCCTTTTCAAAGCTCTAGCCAAACCATCTTGATAATTCGACACACTACCAAATTATATGACAAGCTCTTCTGCAGAACTGAATCTCTATCCCAAACAGGGTTTGAATCTAAAAAGAGGACCCCATGGATATGAACTACCTATCTATTGCTTCAGGGACCACAATTATCATCAAATCATTCCCAACATTACGTCACTGATGTCTCCACCAAGCGTTCCCGAAATGGTGATTGAAATCATCCTGAATTTGCCTTGATTTGATAAACAAGCCAACAACATGAATTGTCAATTAAGATGATGTTACCACTCATCATGTCCTTGTTGTCATCATTCTTTGTATTCCAGTGCCTCATGTACTGAAGATGAACCAATAAAATCTATACATCAATTCATGTATGTCATGCTAATCTTGCATAATAGTGGTAACATTATATTTGTTGTAATGTCTCTTCATGTTTTATGTTAGAGGTCTATTACTGTCTCCTTACTGTTGTGTTTACTGCATATAGACTATGTATTTCGATCAACTTCATCAGAACATTCAAGAGCAACCTCCTTGGAAGAGATGGTACCTCATTATAAAAGTTTGGACATTTACACACTGAGAAAATCTTAAATCTCATCAATCTAAATGAACACCTCATTAGCAAATACACATTGGGGAAAAATTTGTGTTAACAGGTCCATAGTTGGAGAAGAATTAATTCTACTCACAGAAGATGCTATGAAAGATAGCTAATAATTTGCCCACCTTATTGAAGAGATTGTTCACCATTCAGAAAAATAAATCACCAAATATATTTTACTCAAAATCACTCTCACAAACTCATAAATGTAGATTGATGTAGAAAACTCAAATTTATGTGTTTTAGTCTTGAACCACATGAAAACTCAAGTGGCAACTGCTCGTGAGAACTCATTTTATTAGTCCCTTAACTTCCACTGTAGCTAATTCCTAACTGTTGTTCAAACCTAGCATGCATACCTTTCAAAGACTAATCACCTTACCTAAAAGTAGGACGACCAGTTAACTAGTGATCTGCTTTCTTAAATGAGGCTACAACTACTATTGTAACTAAACCTTAAATGTATGTTCAGTTAACTAAAGGTGTGCAGCTCTAAGACTAAATTAGGAGTGTGCCCTCTCTTGCTTTGCATAGCACTGTTTGGGTGGGCCAAGCATCATTACAACATTAAAACTATAGGATCAATCCCCATTATCAATCAAATCTATAAGGCCCAAAATCATTTCATAATTTTTTTACTCATGTTTATTAAGATTTTAACACTTGGTAATTAAAACCACTTCATAATAAATTCGATGATGATGAGTAGGTTTTGATTTGATGAAGAACTAAATAAGATTATATGTTTTTGTATAAGATAGAAGTAAAAGATATAATACTTTAAGGACTATAAAATCATAGAATAAAAAAAGAGAAAAAAATGTGTTACTTTAAATTATTTATATATCAAAGTATTTATGAATGGTAAAGACATATTTGACTTCAATTTCTCAAATGTCAATATAAATATTTTTTTATGGGGAAAAAATGAATTCTTGGTCAAACTCATCTAGGACATGTAAGTTATTAGACAACTAAAAGGAAACAAGTACCCATCCATAAAGAAGTTTACTAATCCACTCCCACTCCAACATTTATCAACGTGGACTTAGATTTTGATGATGAAAAACTAGGTGTTGTCTTGACTTTTCATAGCTTTCCATTCCTTCTTCTTTTATGATATATGTAAATATATATAGATATAATACTATTCTTTGTTTTGAGACCATTATTGGGGATAGTATATTAATTGTTTATACATGAATTAGACATAGTGAATAAAATATTAAATTATTAAGGTACATTTCTCTCTTATCTTTTGTACATTCTTAATAGAATAATTAACCTTAAAAAAGGAAATTGAAATTGTTAAGGCACATTGCTCTTTTATCTTTGTACATTTTTAATAAAATAATTAACCAAAAAAAAGATATATAAGATATAAAGTACAATTTTAATGTCATTACTTTGTAAGTTTAGGTTTTAGTAAATAATAAATAGTTTCAAATTATGGGAATATGAAGTGAATAATCATTTTTATTATCCTTGATATTGTAAGAGGGTTACACTTGTGATAAATCAAGCTTGCATGATGATTTAATATATGGACTTGGGTACATGTGAACCTTGGCTTAGAGATGTTTCTCTTCTTTGATTGATTTGATAATGAGTTGTTGATAGTAGCAATTGGATGAGGTCTCTTCATGGAATTTTGATGGATTCCATAACATGTTGTTAATAGCTAACATCTTGATGAGCTCTCTCCTTTTTAACAATGTTGACATGCTTGGAATATGGTTTTCTTATAATTGATGCAATTATTTAACACTTTGTGCATTTTATTGAGTGGGAAGCCATCAACTTAGGGTCTCCCTAAGTTTTAAAGTGTTGATAATTATTCCTTGATGACATGAATGACTATGGTTTGTACTTTGCTATGTTTGGCATTACTCACTTAAGATCACCCTGAATGGTTCCAACAAGATTATTAATATACTTATGTGGGTTTGAAGTCTCCTAGATAAAATGACTTAACATATATGAGTGCATTTCATACATATTCCTTCAAACCACATTATGTTTAACATCCCTTTATGGAGAAGTAGCCTTGTGCACACTTAATAAGGGTTATTTGGGTGTATCCATCCTTGGTTGAATTCTATTTGACCACATGGAGGATTAATACTAGACCAACCTATCTCTTTGGAGTGGTATCACACTTGGAAGATGATGATTGAAAAATAACCTTTGGTTTTCCATGGACCACCCTCTCTTATAGCACATATTTTGATGCATTCACACATGTTTTTCTTGAAATGTTGGCACATGTTTCTAGGGTGCATTCTTCTTGTTCTCATGATTTGAATACCTTATTTCTAGGGTGCATTCTTCTCGTGCTTATGTTTCTAGGGTGCATTCCCTCGTGCATTTCTATACCTTATTTGTTAAAAACAAATTCTTCCTTGAATCAAGGAATCCGAGAAACCACTCAGCTAGCAATGTAGTCACACGCCAGACTAGTAAACCATGTGATAAGTCCATCCTAAATGTTGGATGTAAGAACTATCTATCCAACAATAGATAAAACTGTCACCGTATTCATATGAAGTTTTGAAGGGTTTCTCACTTTATGGCTGAGTGTGGGTTTCCATGAAAAACAAAGGGAAAAGAAAAAGTAACCCCATATATTTAAAGGGAAGTAGGAATTTAAAAACCAATAATGATGTCGATGATGAGTGAATGATTTGTTTGCATAAGCACCTAATAAAAATATAAAAACGCGGACCACTCAAGGTGGATGTTAAAATAATTTTGGATCATGTTTATATTTAGCTCCTACACAAATGCAGAGCTTTTAGTATTTGTTCACGCATTCTTTTCTTTCTTTCAGTCGAATCGCCAGAATGAAGGGAAATAAAGGCTTAGATATCTTGGATTTTCTAGGGTGCCGCTCAAAATGCCATGGCTCATCTTTCTAGAGTCTATGGGTATGCCAGAGAGAAATCGAGACCTTTAAAACAATGGGTTTATGCCATGGAGGGAGTTGTTAAGCTTTTTGTCATGCTCGTCTACCAGAAGGTTGAGGGAAAGCATTTTGAGATTTTGTAATTCACAGAAAAAAAATTGGGTAATGTGATCGATCAACTTGACAGTTGTGTGCCCCAAAATCTGAAATCACAGACTTGTGAAATTTATCGCGATGCAAAAAGGGCACCAAAAGTTGCCAAGTCCATCGTAACCAATGTTGGACAAGTTGGAGTAGTGGAAAAGACCAAGGAAATGAAAAAGACTTTGTATTCGAAATCTGAACCTTCTGCCAAGAACTTGTTTAACAAGTATGAACCTGTTGCAGAGAAATGGTGTATGTTGGCTTGGTACAAGATTTGTGGGTTTCCTTTTGTTCCCTAACTTGTAGAGGCGCTTATTCTGCCCAATGTTTATTATGTTGAGAAGTATAATTATGGGGTTCAATATTTGTCTGAGGCAGAGTACCGAGTAGAGGCATACCTCCCTGTTGTACCTATTGAGAAGATTAAAAGAACAATCTACAGGGAATTGGAAAGGAAGGAAGGCAAGAAGATCGAAATAAATCATGAAATTGAAGATAAAGGAGATACTTCTGAATCTCACTAATACAGTTATGTTTGATTTGCGGCGCTTCCTAATGTGAAGCCAAATTTTGAGGGATGTATTTGGAACTGAAGCTAATAGGTGTTGTAATTTATTTTGGTGATTTCTGACTATTCTATTGTGCATTGGCCAGTGATGCCTACGACTATTGTACAATGTGGTTGGTTTAATACTATACGTTCTAAATGTTGCAAATTTCTTCAAAAATTATTTTCTTTCTTATTGATCATTTCCACCCCTAAATCACTCTTTCTACAGGGATAATTAAGGTTCCATAGTTTTTTACCTGAAAAGGGATATTTTCCTCTCATCTACTGCCACTGTCAGGTGAGTTTTCATATTCATCCATTATTTTTTCCATCAAAATTCTGATACAATTCATGGCTTGTGTTTTCCTGGGTATGGGTTTATTCATTATTCTCATCAATATAGATTTGTCAAGTTTTCTATGAGGGCTTGTGATATTTTCTCTACTCAATACTTTTTTGGCTAGGGTTTGAGCGATTTACCCAAGCCCTGTTTCTTCTATGATTATTTTTTATGTATAGATATTAAATCTCTATGTTTAAATCAGGGTTTCTGCAATTTTTGGTCAGACGTTTTCCTGGGTAAGGGTTTATTAATTATTCTTATCAATATAGATTTGTCAATTTTTCTGTGTCTAGATCTCATCCTGACTGCCTCAGTATTGGCCTCACTGACCTACCCTAAGGACCGGTACCTCCTCTAAGCATCATACCAGAGTAGACTTGAGAGTATCGACTCGACTATCGGCAGTTGAGAATCGTTCATTAATCAATTGGTTTAACCAACCTAACCTTCCATGGGTGGAGAGTAGGAATTTGATGGGCATTTTCCTGTTTGTGAGCATTTTTCCTGTCAAATAGGGGTAAAAATTGGCCAAAGTCGTTTTGTTAAACGTTTAAAATCTTTGGTAGAACATTAAAATGACGGTTTCATTTTTCATAAAAAAATTCATTATGCCTATATACAGTGTTGGAATCCAAACGTTTCAAGTCCAGGTCATCAGTGTCCACCTGGCAGGCTTGCACGGTGGCACCATCCATGTGAAGTTTGCAATATTAAATTCCCATTACAATTTTCCATGGCCCAGCCCATCTGTTAATGGATTATGGCAGTGAATTCCATTGAATGTCTCTGTGTGAACAATGAATTCAACATTTTGGTATTTGGTGTATCTCCCATGGTATTTTTTGGGATAGGAGACAGGCGATGATCATAAGGAACTTAAAGTGGAGTTTTTCGGCCTGGCTAAATATTGGACGAATGCATTGCATGTGGGAAATGGTCATTTGGGAGGCATGGTGTGGGGTGGAGTCCAGTCCAATTTATTGCAGCTCAATGGTACATTTTATTGCTATTTATATCACTTCGGTTTTCCATATTTCTCATTTGAAATTGCATATGAATGATTACTCTATTTTTCCATTCTCCTAGTCATGGATTATTGTTGTTTCTTTCCCCCAAATGCAAAAGAAATAGGTGAAATTGAAATCAAAACCATTGGTGGGTGTCATTGGTGGTTTGTGTCATAAATTACTGTTGTTTATTCCCTACCAAAAAGAAGAGAAATACAGATGACATTGAAATCAAAACCATTGTTGGGTGTTATTGGTGGTTTGTGTCGTATATTAGTGTTGTCTCTTTCCTCCAAAAAATCAGGAAAAAACAGATAACATTGAAGTCAAAACCATTGGTGGGTGTCATTGGTGGATTGTGGATCAGTGAAAGTTGATATCCCACTCACCATCATTCGAATCTCTCTAAAGACATGCTTGTATTGTGTTTATGCCAGTCACTAGTAAAAGAGATTTGGATTGGGTATTGGTATAATTTGGGGCGAATTTGTCTAAAACCGAGACATGCTTTTATTTGTATTTGTGCCAGTTCTAGTGAAATGTATTGGGTCTTGGCATAAGTTTGGGGCGACTTTGCTTGAAACATCAAACAACATCTTAGCTGAAAGAAGCTTGAGGAGTTGAATTTTGCAAACTGGGTTTTCTTATTAGCATTATTTTTCAGAATGGAAGTTATAAATATTAGGAAAAAAACATCGGTAGAAGCCTGAGGAAATATTAGCTGGATAGAGTCAACCATTATTTAAACAACCAACAAAACAGACTTAGAACTTGCAACCAGTTTTGAAGATAAAATCTCACATCTACTAGCTTGACTGTAATTTGTCTTCAGAAATGTTGATAGTATCAGCAAAGCCATTGCGGAAAGTAATTCCCTTGGGAATGACAAATCAAGGTCTGAATGCATTTATCTAACAAGGTACAATTCTCAATATTTCGGCCTTATCCAAAGTTAGAATTGATTAATCAAAAGAAATATTGCAGTGATTAATGAAAAGAAAGATTCAAATTTCTATAAGAGTTTTTTCAAAATTATTTTCAGATAATTTAATTCTTGTAGAGCTGTTTGTTTAATTTGCAAGTGGGGAACCTTGAACCTTGGTGGATGCCTTCACCACCTGGAATCCCCCTATGACTTCATTTAGTTTTTGAATTGAATTTCTATATCTAGATCAGATTTTCTTATAAATTAGTCTTGTCTTACTCAAACATGTCTACATTGCATTGAAAATGACAATGATTTTTAAACAATACTTTAGACAAACTCTGAACATACTGTACATATTCTTCATTTCCCAAGTATGGAATTCATAACTGCTACTGGTATAGGATGGCATAGTTCATTCTCTATTACCTTGTCTTGCAATGGATTTTCTTTTAAGATTTTCCCACTATAGGATTTTTCCAGTCATCTATACAAGTCGTTTGGTACTTGCTTTAATATTGGCATTCATATCAACCTACCTAGTACAAAAGTTTTCAGGGTAGAGGATAACTTACAAGCCTGATCTCATCACATTTTTCATATTTACTACTTGAAACCCATTTGAAGCAAGGTATTATATGTGTGCCTCAGCGATTGTATATTTTATTTGTAACATGTGCATATTGCATTTGTAGAATTAATGGATATTTCATTTCTGCCCTTATAGAAAATAATCCTCGATCTTGCTCTTTTTTTCTTTTTTTCTTTTTTAAATCAACCCACCCCATTGGAAAGGTTCTACAAGATATTTTTTTCTTTCTTCTTTTTAATCTCAATCCACCCACTCAACCCACTTTATTGGAAAAGTTTCTTCCACAATCCTCTTTTTTTTTTAATTTCTTCCACATTAAATTTCTTCCACGGGAAATAGCTGAATACTGGATGAACGCATCTTGCTCTTGAGGTTTGTGAAATTAGTAGGCATTGTTGAAGTTCTTTATCCCAAACAAACAGTCTGATGCAATTACACATTATAGGAGGTATGTATAGTGAAAGGATGTCTTTCCTTGCCATACTATAATTACCAGCCAATACCAAGTGTTCATTCTTTCACCAACTAGTGATTCACTTATTCTTTGTAAATAGTTATCATTTTTGTGAAGATTCCAACTCTGAGATAAATTATATTAGACCTTATTTTTCCAAATATTATTGTGGTGAATGTCTTTTAAATATGCAATACTTTCATTATATATATGGTGGATCTTTCTCTTAAGGTTTGTGAACTTGGTAAACATTCTTGAAGCTCTTTATCCCAGTTTGAAGCAAATACACATTATATGAGGCCTGTATAGTGAATGGGTGTTTTTCCTTGCCATACTATAGTTACTAGCCGATACCCAATGCTCACTCTTTCACCAACTAGTGATCCATGTTTTCTCTATAAGTGGTTATCATTTTTGTAAAGATTCTAGCTCTGAAATAAGTTATATCAAGCTTTATTTTTCCAAATATTATTGTGGTGAATGTATTTTAAATCTACAGTACTTTCAGTATATATATATGGAGGATATTACTCTTGATAATTGGTAAGAATTTTTGAAGTTTTTTTATTTCAGACAAACAGTCTAAAGAAAATACACATTATAGGATGTTTATACAATGAAAGGGTGTTTTTCCTCCCCATACTATTGTTACCAGCCAATACCAAGTGTTCACTCTTTCACCAACTAGTGATCTACGTATTCTCTGTAAGCAGTTATCATTTTTGTGAAGATTCAAGCTGTGAGATAAATTATATCAGACCTTATTTTGCTAAATATTATTGTGGTGAATGGATTTTAAATTTGCAGTACTTTCATTATAAATATGATGGATCTTTCTCTTGAGGTTTGTGAAATTGGTAAACATTGTTGAAGTTATTTATCCCAGTTTGAAGCAAATACACATTATAGGAGTTCTGTATAGTTGGAAGTGCATTTTTCGATATATTTTTATCTCATAATTTGGGAACGCTGTCCACAAGTTCTTGATCAAGGAACTTGTACCTATACAAGGTCTCCAAATTCTCTTGGCTACTGGTATAGCTGAATTTTTTTGAGTCTCCATCCTCAAAACATATTTGGTTTTGATTTTCTTTCTCACCTTAGTAAGGGAAAGACATTATTTTCCAACATCCCACTCTAGATAAACTAGACCAGAAGCTTTCTTTTCATATTCTGAATCCAAACAGGGATGTAGACAAGAAAGTGTCAATACATGTTAAAGATAGTGCACAGGTACAAGCTCATGGCCACAAGTTATGAGATAGAAATATATCGAAAAACACCCTTTCACAGTATAGACCTCCTATAATGTGTATTTGAGAAGTCACTAAACATGTTGTTGTGAATTCTCCTTATATAGTGATGATAAAATTGTATGGAACACACATGACAATATACCTTAAGAGAGAAAAGATTAATCTCCTTGGTCTTGTCAGTCCTGTGGGTAAATGGGGTTTTTTCCCCACCTTTATTGTACACCTTAGTCTTATGGGTATGGGGGTTTCCTTACCACCTTGTTTTGAGGCTTAGTAGACTTATGGTCCTTTTGGTCCTAGCACCCTTGTTGTATGTGGTGCCATGAGAACCTTTGGTATGATGATTTAACCTTATTTTTTTATTTTATATGACCACTTGATTGTTAGTACCCTATCCTAAGTCAACTTAACATTATTTTATGTTATGTTTGGTAACAACCCTAAAAGATAGGGGTTTGTGGATTAACCTTTCTAGAAGGCTTGTTAAGATTATAAATTCAAGTCTTTAATTTAATTTTAGAGAGTATGTTCACAAGAGAAATTTGAAGATATGATCTTTCACCTATCTAGGGTTTGTTGTTGCTAATAGATTGATGTCTAGGGCTTTGTTTCTATCTCTGAGCTGCCACCACCTCTCCTCTCAGCCTGCTAGTGTTTTCATATTCCTGTTCAAGTTGTTGTTGTTATGAATAAGTCATGTCAACATTCTCATCTTGTTAAGGGTTTCCTTGACATGTGTTTATCTTCCTTGATATGGGCATAATATTTTGTAGGATGCTAATTCTAATAGAAGCCCTTCTTGGGGAGGCCATAACTAATAGACACCTTTCTATTAAGGGTTGTGGCTAATAGAATCCCCTTAGGGTTGGGACATGACTGATATAAACCCATTATATTTGAAATTTTATTGAGTTTCTAGTTGGGCCATGTAATGTCCCTTTTTTGGAATTTTATTAAAATGCCCGATTTTCCATTTTTTTCACAATTTTGGCTCTTGACTAGTTTTGATGTCTAGACCTCCAAATTGACCCAAATGCTTCCAAATTTTCTATGAAGGTACATGAATGATAATATAAATTAAATATCATTCTCATGTATGTTTTTTTACCTCCCAATTACTTCTTCAAACTTGTTTAATGTTCTGTTCGAAGTAGGAGTATTTACTAGCAAATTAGGGTTCCAATTCCCTCTGGGTAATTACCGGAAATGGCTTCACAAATGATCCCAAAGTCACTTGAATTTATGAACAGAGTCTGTTTATGTGTAAGGGACATTTTCAAATTCTCATATGCATCATGATTTAGTTTTCACAGGCTCTTATGACTCTTTCCAAAACAACCCCCAATTCACAATTTCGACCCTTGGGGAAAATGCACCAAATCTTCTCCCAATGCAATAAAAATGATTAAAATGGATTCCAATGCTTAATTAATGAACATGAGACTTTAAATACACATTAATTACAGTCCATCCATCATACATTTATCAGATATACATTCCTCCATTCGAAATAATAAGAATTACCATGGCATATATCAAAATGGAGTGGAAATGGTCATTGTTTTCTCATTAAAAGTCATTTTGACAAACAACTCTTGGGAATTTTGACTTGAAACTTTCTGAGAATGAATAACAGATGATATTTAACCGATTCCAATCATAAATGGACAATTAAATTCTCTCCCAATTCGAAATCATCAACATTACAATGGTTCACAACAAGATAGTGGGGAAATGACTCTATTTCTTTACCATGGCATATATCAAAATGGAATGGAAATGGTCATTGTTTGCTCATTAAAATTCATTTTGACATACAAATCTTGGGGATTTCGACTTGAAACTTTCTGAGAATGAATAACAGAGAATATTTAACTGATTCCAATCATAAATGGACAATTAAATTCTCTCCCAATTTCAAATCATCAACATTACAATGGTTCACAACAAGATAGTGGGGAAATGAATCTATTTCTTCATTGTTCAACATTTTTACATGGATTATTTTGGGTATTTATACATGAGAGTATTATAAACATGAAATAAAGAGCATACACATCAGAAAATAAGATAATGAGCATTATAATATTCCCCAAAGAGATCAATAGCTCACCCAAAGTGCAATCCCTCCATTGGCATGAATATGGTGTGAAAACTGGAAATAGTTGAGAGAGAGTTCTGCAATAGAATAATCCACATTATTTAATATAGCTTACACCTACAAATAATAATTCATTAAATCTCCATGAAATACCCAATTGGCCTTTCCAAACACCAACTAGGATGGGAATCTTTCACCCTAGAAATTGGCTTAAGCAAGAAAACTAGTCATCCACTAGCTCTCACAATTCACAAATGAGAAAAATCTTCTTCTCATGGATTATCCCTGTATTTTATAAACATTATTGGTATTCTAAGGTTCCAAATCCATCCATAAAACAAATCCAAGTCGAATTGGTGTGGCTGCTCATGCTATGCCATGTGGCCTCTCTCTTCACCTTCCCTCTTCTCCCAAATTTGAGTAGGAGCCTCTTGGCCTTCTCCAACTCCCAATTTCGACCTCCAAGATGCTATATTCAGGAATGACATGTAATTATGTCAGTATTTCAGCCTTCATATCTGACTTGGGTCATAACTGTCATAGAATATCCATCATTGGTGTCATAGCTGTCATAAAATGTAAGGGGAATCTAGCCAAGTGTCCATGAAACTCCCATTTGGCTCTTTCTCTCCTATGTAAGTTACAATTCATCCCAAATTTTACATATGAAGTATATTTTCAATTATATTAACCTCATAATCCATCCCAAAACATTAGGCTTCCCATAGATTCAAAATTACAAGAGAAATATACCATTTAACATAGGAATTCTAGCTAGTGTGGGCCCCATAGTCTCCATGTGTCTTCATGCTCTATTGCCACTTTCATTTTCTATTGTATTTATTTAATAATATCAATTATTAAATATTTATCCCCTTCTAATGTCTAAACATCATTTATTATCCCCCTTATTCCAAATCTCAAATCTTCCACCCCCAACCTAGGAAACTAGTGATTTTCCTCCTTGGAAATTATTTGACTTTTAGCATCCATTTGACAACTTTCATGAATATGGAAAATGTGATTTGTCCATTGTGACCCAATTAAAAATTTGGGACATTACAAATCCTCCCTTCGCAATATTTCTTGTCCTCAACAAATTTCAAACATGGTTGTTGAAGAACCTGCTTTCTGTATGATTCTTTGAAGTTGCCACTGAGCTACCCACCTTGAGTCTTTGAGATTCCATGAATATTTCAGAGAGGAACCACCATGCTTGCTGATGCACTACTCTTATTAACATCACCTTATTAAATGGGGAATCCATCTCCCATACTACTTGTTTCCCAAAGAATTTGAAATCAATGGGACTAAAAGCTATCCCAGGGTCCCATTGCTTGCATTGCACTCCAACGATTAAGAGTGCTCTCCAACCCATACGATTTGGAAAGATAATTCATGGATCCCATTTTCTTGTATGCATTCTTCCAAACATCATGAGTGCATAATATATATCATAAAAGTATATAACAACATAATAATAATGTACATCAAGGAGGTGCCACACTAAGAAATCATGAAAGTGCTTATACCTCCCAGTGAGTAGACTACCATTTGCCAAGTACATACATGCTTCAAGTGACCAATAAAATCCACTCCAATGAAATAGGTGAGTATCCCATGTCCTATAATTATTCTCCAAAAATAAGTGATATGCATCAAAATATTCATCCATGTATTCTTTTATCCTAGAAGTGAATGACGAATCTCCATTGAAATTTGAACCAAATAGTGAGAAATAGAAACAAGGAGACTTCAAATGACTTGAAGAAGTATTACCCATACATCCATGAATGAGTGAATCATAAAGATATAACAAGGTATGTGTTTGGTAACAAAAATGTTCTCCTATCATAATTCTATTCACCTTAGTGTTGGATGAAGTTCCTCCAACATCAAATGAACCAAGTGTTGAGCAATAAAAACCATGATTCTTCAAGTGACTCAAATGCATATCATAGGTGCATCCATGTAGATGTGCATCATCAGAAAGTAACAAGGAATGCTGCTGCAAATGTGAATAATAATGTGCATAAATATAATCATCCATGTGTTCTTTCATCCAATAAGTGAATGGAGAACCTCCACCAAAATCTGAACAAAATAAGGAGCAAGGAAAACATGAAGACTTCAAGTGGCTCAAAGAAGTCTCATCAATACACTCATGAATATGTATATCATCATGTAACATCAGAGGATGTTTCTTCCAATAATGATTTTCTTCAATCACATAACTCTTCACCCAAGTGTGGGATGAAGTTCCTCCAACTTCAAATAGAATAGGAAAGGAGCAAGGAAAATCATGAGTCTCCAAGTGACTCAAGTGAACATCATAGGTGCACCCATGTAGATGTGTATAATCATAATGTAAATAATGATTCTTATGAAAATGTAAATAATATGGTTCTCTAATAATTACATCATCAAAAGGAGAAATAGAATGTCCATGCTCTTCATGTGGCACCATCAAAAAGAAACCTTTCACCCATACTTCATTAGGATGACTGCTGCAAAATTTAGAAGTGTATGATGTAGGAGAAAGAACCAACTCACCCAAATGATCATTGAGTGCAAAATTGTCATAATGTGAAGGATCCATAGGGGTAGGATTATGCAGCTCCTTCAAGAGTGTGAAACCTTTGTCATAGATTGGTTCCAATGTAGAGGAATCATGTTCTTCTTTAAAAATTGCATACCCTTCATCAAGAGACAATTCAAGTTCCTATTCAACCACATCAAGTGTTTGGATCTCTTCAAGCACATTTTCAAATACATCAAGTACATTCAAATTTCCAAATTTCTCATGATCCACCATGTCATGAGAATCCTCCAAACAATCTACCATTTGACAATCTGAAACATAGGAGGAAAAACAAGTGTCTTGCAACTTTTCAAGAAGTTGCTCATTTTGAATTGTGAGCTTATGAATAACTTAAGTATTCTTCAAGTAGGATTCATGTAAACATTCACTAAGCTCGATGACATTTTTTCTATCAAAAAGCAAAGACATGAAATTACCTTTGATGTTGCACATTGCTCTTTGGATCTTCTCCATGTCTTCAAGGAAGGATGGCTCCTCCAAGGAAGTAGCTCTCCAAAAAGAATTTGATACCAATGCTTGAGTGTCATGGAGTATGCTAAGGGCCTCTTGGATCTTCTTTTCATTCATCTTTAAGGACCCTTCAAGAAAATTAGGCTCTTGCAAATTAACATCCTCGTCTTCTTCCTTCTTGCTTGTACCAACTTCATGAAGCTCAAGAGGTGATGGGGAGGTTGATCTTGTTTCTTCTTCAACTGCTACAAGGTCTTCATTTTCATGTTTAATGGAATTTTGGCTTGCAGCAACATTTTGAAATCTGATCTCTATGTCACCAACATAGAGTTGTGAGAACCCATCAGTAGGTACTCCTTCATAGTTCAAGAATCCATTAGTAGATGCTCTTTGGTCCATGTCCATAGTAGAATTTGTTTCAGAATGATATTCAATAGTTTCAAGGTACTCTTCTTCCTTCTCATGTGATGTTTCCTCATCTTTTTCAAAGTCATTTGGGAGTGAATTTCAATCCTCTTCATGTAATGCCTTTTCTTCTTCATCACCCACATAAATTTGTAGCTCCTTGGTCTCCTCCCTAATTTTGCACTGATTATTATTCCTTAATAAGTTCTTATTTGAATTATTTTTTATAAATTCCTTCAACCATTCATTAAGGTCTTCACAATGAATAGTTTTATGTGCCAATTTGAATGCTTGATTAACCTTCCTGGACATATCATCACCACATGGATTAATGAATTTATTCAATTCATATATACCATCCATAACTTCAATAGGTTCCAATACCATGCTCTGATATGACTGTAATGTCCCTTTTTTGGAATTTTATTAAAATGCCATATTTTTCAATTTTTTCACAATTTTGGCTCTTGATTAGTTTTGATGCCTAGACCTCCAAATTGACCCAAATGCTTCCAAATTTTCTCTGACCCATGTAAGTTAAAATTCATACCAAATTAGAACTATGAATTATATTGACAAGTATATAGCCTCATAATCCATCCCAAAACATTAGGCTTCCCATAGATTCAAAATTACAAGAGACAGATACCATTTAACATAGGAATTCTAGCTAGTGTGGGCCCCATAGTCTCCATGTGTCTTCATGCTCTATTGCCACTTCCATTTTCTCTTTTATTTATTTAATAAGATCAATTATTAAATATGTATCTGCTTCTAATTTATAAACATCATTTATTATCCCCCTTATTCCAAATCTCAAAGATTCCACCCCCAACCTAGGAAACTAGTGATTTTCCTCCTTGGAAATTATTTGACTTTTAGCATCCATTTGACAACGTTCATGAATATGGAAAATGTGATTTGTCCATTGTGAACCAATGAAAAATTTGGGACATTATAGGCCATTACTGTTTGGAACCCTTCTTGAGTTGGGTCATGACTAGGTAAAACCCTTCTTGGGTAGGACGTGACTGTTTGACCTTACCTTAACTAAACCATAGAATGTTGATGCTTTTTCTAACAGGTCGTGAATATTGATGACTTTTTTTAGCCCTCTTGGAAACATCGTGACTTTTTGTGAATTCTTAGATTGGGTTGTGATCACTATTGCTTGCCCAGACTTAGGATGGGACCCTTCTGCTGTTTGTTAGAGCGGATCGTGACCCTTGGGACTTAGGGTTGTTTTGACTTGATCTATGACTCTTGGATGCCACATGTGTTGGGATGTGACCATTGTGTGTGCTCATTGAACTTGAGTTGTGACCTCTATGAGGTGTTTGGATAGAGCTATGATTCTTGTGGGTTGTTAGGACTCTGACTTGACCTTGTTGGGTTGTTAAGATCTCAGTTGTGACATGTGTTAATCTTCTTGAACTGGTTGTGATCTTGTTGGTGCCTAACTGTGTTTGGGGCTAGGTATCACTGTTGGGGTTTTCACACTTGGTGACTGAGTCATATTGACTGCTACTGTATGTTCCCAACCTTATTCCTAACCTTTTCTCTCTCAATGTATGTCAATTGTTTCAATGTTGATCTTGTCCTTTTAGTGATAAGATTTTATCCTAAAAGTATCTGAGTATAAGGCTGATTCAAACCAGATATGAACCGGCATTGTTATTTATTAGTTGTCGGTCATTAGTTTTTTTTTGTACTATATTATTGTTTATGTTCTGTATATTGCATTTGATGAAGTCTATCTCAAGGACCAACTTTAACACAGTGACCATCGAAATGTTAAAGTTGAAAGAGATGAAAGTTATGTTTTCTAAATTTAGCTTTCCTTGCTACAGTTGTACCAATTTTGGGGTTGAGTATCACTGCTGGGGTTTTCACACCTGGTGAATGATTCATATTTACTGCTACTGTATGTGGCGATGAGTATCACTATTGTGGTTTTCACACTTGGTGACTGAGCCATATTGACTACTACCCCATTTAGATCATTTTTTTGTTGAGCAATATGTAATTTTTAAAATTTCTGGTTGTTGAACATCTGCTAGATTATAAATTGTTTTTCTTGGATTCAAACTTTAGAATTCATAGTTTAAGGACATATATAATGTAATGTGTCTATATTTGCAGAGAATGATAGGGCTTTAGCATAGAGTAATATTGAAAGTACTTCAGGTCCGTCCCATTTGGATTATATTTACTTAACACTTTGAAATGGGCAACCAAAAAATCATTTGAGTAGCTGGGTTGATGATAGTCAGCAACTTAGAGGAATGAGTGGCACTATGATAGAATTAGGAATTGAGGATAATTTTGTTTCTCAGTTATATAGGGATGAAATAGTTGATGACACACAATCAGATTAGGCCCATGATACCACCAGATCACAGGAAAAAGGTGATGCTACTACCTCACAAGCTGCAGATGTTGGTACTGTAATGATAGAAACTTTACAATCATAGGATAATGATATATAGAGAACCAAGGAATGTAATCAATCCCATGTTGAAGATAATACAATCTATCATCCTTTTTCGACCATTAGAACTCAAATTTGTGTATTAATCCTTTTTACCATTATAGAGGACTCTGTAAGTTAGGTTTCCAAATTTTTAAAGGGTTCTAGCTCAATGGAAGAGTGCCTGCCTTACAAGCAAGAGGTTGGTGGTTCGATTCCTCCATGCCCTAATGATACTATAATATCGGTTAAAAACAAATAAATTAGTAAGCAAAAAATAAGAGATAGGTGACCAAAAAAAATGACCAAAAATTGTATATAAAATTACTAAAAACGACTAAATTAGTGACCAAAACATGAGAGATATGAAACTAGGCATTAAAAAGGATGAAATACATGGTGCTAATGATGAAGCCAAACATGACATTGATATGGTAGAAAAATAAGATGTTACTTTGGATGCAAAATATGGCACTGCATAGGAAGCAAAATATGGTGCAACAATAGAAGAAATATTTGGTGTCATTTTGGTAGCAAAACACGATGCAAAAAAGGAAGCAAAAATTGATGCAAATTTGGAAGCAAAAATTAGCACATATTTGGAAGTAAAACATGATGCAAAATGGGATACTAAAGTGGTAGCAAAAATGGATGCAATATTGGATGCTAACATGGTTCTATTAAGGACGCAATTATGGCATGAACGAGGGTGTCATTTAAGAAGAAAAAGCAGACACTCGCTAGGAAGCAAAATATGATGTTATCTAGGAAGCAAATGTCAATGTTGTTTAGGAAGCAAAGTTGGACGCTATTCTAGAAGCAAACGTCGACATTGTTTAGGAAGAAAATTTTGGACACTATTCTGGACGTAAAAAATGAGATGCTATTTTGGATGCCATAAAGGTTGCTATTTAGGAAGCAAAAAAAGGCGTTTTTTGAGACGCTTTAAGTTTTGTCCATGACGTGTCCCATTTAGCGTGTAGTTTAACCACTCAATGTAAAAAACAATTACACTAAAAAGGGACGCTAAATGGGATGCTAATTCCAGGATTTGTTGCAGTGATTGCACCCTGAAACTAAGCATCACAAGTGCCTTCATCCATATGACAAAGAGCACCGCCAATGCCTCTACTTAGTGAACACAGTGTGTCGTCCACCTGTTGGCACTCTGGTGCAACTATACACAATGCGCTGAGGTAAGTTCATCACAACCTTTGATCCCTTTTTTCATATTTTTTCGCTTCTCTAAATTTTGTTGTGTAATTTGCTTGTTGTTTTCTTGTTGGATCTTGGAGTTTGGTAGCATGATCTCACCTTCTGAGTTCAGATTTAAGATTTTTCATCAATAAGGAATTTGTAGTGAAAAGGAATTATGTATGATTTAAAATTTTGGATGCATGACTTGCTTAGTCCATTCTCTGGAAAGTTTGTTGTGAAAACAAAATATTTGTAGTCTCTTTTAAATTAAGTTAATTTCAGTTGTTTTATGTTCTTTCTTTTTCAAAATCATATTAGAAAACAAGAGACAAAGGAAGCTATCTAGCTTGTTTTGTTTGCTTGAGTACTTAGGAAAATATTTCTTTAAGAATTATTAGGAAAGATTATTTTAGGTTTACATGAGTTCTTGGGTAGGTATATCTTTATTAGTTTGATTGAGAAAGTTTAGTTTGTAATAGACATTAGAGGCTCTCCTTACTTTCTCATTTCAGAGATTAGATAGCCTTAATGGTGAAAAGCTTGTGTGTTTGAGAATTTGTCATAGATATTGAAGTTTGATTTATTGAAAGTAGCATGGCATCTTGTTTTTAAAAGAGAAAAATTTCTCCCCTCCTCTAGTTAGCCTTCATCCAAGAAAAAGAGTTGTAATACATATAGATTTTAAATTTGCATATTGATATACACTCCACAAACATTCACTAACTATCAAGATAAATCAACGATAGATTAAGTTAAATTTTTTTAGTAATTTGAGTGATAGAATAGAGACGTGTTTCGGTGTCTTAAAACATAGGAGCTATCATTTTATACCTGCACTACATCCCGAGGACTGTGTGATTCTTCCATGTACCATCGGTATATCGAACGACCTTTCACGTACCCTTGAGGTATATAGAAAGGTACTTCACGTACTCGATTGTAAATCAGAATGCCCCTTTCGTACGGTTGTGCATTAGACATCACTAATATAGATTTGAGCTCCCAACTACCTTGAGTATATCGGGAGACCCCTCTAGGATACCTTAACCAACTGAGAAAATCATTTTGGTCATATTGTTGGAGAAATACACTAAGAACAACACTTGGGGAGCTACTACGCATGTGTCGTCTAGGTAGTTGGGTATTCAGGAAAGGGTATGATCCCAATCCTCCTTGTTGTGTGTTACTGTTGGACCCTACGGCATATGGCAAGTTGTGAAAACTTGACAATCCTAGTGAGGAACCGACTATCATAATCCCATCCTTTCATTTAAGTTTTCTTGTGGCATAATATTGCGTAGGTTTGTTTGTGTGTGTTTTGTTCTTTGTCCAGAATTCTAGAGTAGAAAGCCTCATCCAACACCTTGGATGATTTACCTACAATGAGTTATCGTAGGTTGTAGGGTTTACCACCTGACTCTCTTCTTGCCGTGGAAGGAAACGAAGGTGAAACCATAGACCAACCATCTTCTGCTCATTCTCTTGTAGAATATGTTCCAATTACTTAAACTAGGGAAGAGTTTTCTTCTTATGATAATCATTTGTTAGTTCAACAACCTTACACTAAAAATGATGCTTTTCATTTTTAGCTGGAAGGCCATCCTGGTTCATCGAATTGAGTGTTCAATCACCCATTTGAGGATACTGTAGCAAAAAAATTGTTCCAATGCTCCTTTTTGGGAGACCTCTTTGGGGAAAGCCATTTCTGAATATGGGACTACTAGACCTTCTTATGTTACTCCCATTCGAGGGCCTCCGACAAGTCAAGAATCCTTCAGACCCCTCTATAAATCCATCGAGCGATTGCGTAATATAGGGAAAAATATAAGGATGATAAGTTTTTCTCCTCTCCCCCATCTTTTAGGAACAACCCCACCTAGATATCATGCCCTTTCATCATCCTAAGCAGCTCTTGTCTCAAGGTCACTGGCCCAAAACATGGTTACTCAAGATCTAGGTCAACCCTCCACTCCAGTACTTCCTAGTCAAAATTATCCATTAGTTTCCACTTCCCCAATAGTTTCTATGTCTGGGGGGAATTCCCCAGCTCAAGTTGATTTACCTACCGAGGGAACCATTTCTAGTATGGGGAAAAACTTACTGACGGGACCACCAGTAGTGAACAATCATCCTCCTAATACCAACACAATTGTACCCTCTTCTGGATAAGGAGTACCTTCATGGGTTCATCCCACCGTTAGTCCACATCTTGGGGTTATACTTACCCTGGAAATCAACCACCTATGGTTCATAAAGATGATCAAATAGCACCATCAGGGGTTGTTTATCCAGGAATTACTTACCCCAAAAATACTTATGTACCTTGGGGGAAACCTAATTGGTATAGTATTCCAACCTATGGAGGACCTTTGTAAACATTGATGGAGGGTTTTGGAGGACCACCTAGAGGACCTAGAGGACCACCACCTGGAGGCTCACCACCTAGAGTTCCACCACCTGAAGGACCACCACCTGGAGGTACACTACCTAGAGGTCCACCATGTCACATCCCCATGCCTCCGACCGGCGAAGAGGACGTGACGCATGGCTTAAACCACCCGGGCTAAGAGCCCCATGAACATGTGCATGAACAAAATTTCTGAAACAGAATGCCTAAACAAAACTTTGAACTGGAATATGCACATACGAATGTTTATCATGCACAGATGTAATTATTCAACATACACATCTACAATTATGTATCTTGCACATCGAAATTAACGTGCATTCATACAAGCATTCATTCAACATGTTCATTTCATATCATTAATAGTAAACATGGTTGCAGAAGTAAAAATGGACAAGATCACTTATCTTTATGGAGAAGTCATTCCGCAACCATCCACATCGCTGCAACATTCCACCCAACCATAGGCCAGTGTGCTCCTCAATCTCTGAGCAACACTGCCACCCCTGAGCTGGGCATGATTCACCAAGGAATAAGGGAACTAGCAGGCTTACACATAGCCAAAGATATTCAATACACAGCCAATCCAACAAAGTTGGGTTTATCAGGCCATTAAGGAGTTGGGAAAGGCTTAATGCTAAGCTGGTGAGCCCATTACAGAGCCAAGAACACCTACACCGAAACTAGCCTGACCTCTAAGACATCCACCCACACCCAACACAAGGAATCGGTCCCTTCTCTGCTACACAGTCCCTCAGGCCCTACATTCCCTTCCAGTGCTATTCAGGGGTGATGGAGAAGAAGGCCAGCCATCTAGCTCTGTCTGTGTGGTTTCCAGCTACCAGGTTTATCAAGCAAAACTAAGCCCCCATCCCTGCTCCTTACACAGTCCGAAGACCAACCATTGCACACATGCAAACAATCAGCTGTACAGCTTAAGACAGGGGAGACAAATTCTGAGTCATTCTTGGCCCTATCGTGGCCAAAATGACTCTCAAGCGAATTTACACTAGTCCCCAAACACAACAGCAACACAATTCCAACAGGGGGAGATAAGCAGTCCATCCAAGGCAATGAAGCAAGAGGAAAAAGGAATTACACAAATCACCACACAGTTCTTGAGCATGAAATGACTTCCTACAAGAAATTGTGGATGATAGTGGCCAAATGGCTCCCAGCTTGCTGCGTGAGATCCAGCAGAGTAATTGCTTGTGCGTGAGGATGAATGACTCCATCCCAAAATGTAAAGAAGCCACAACAAAACACACTGTAACATGAGGGAACCACGGAATCCCACAAATCAATTCGTGAGGAACGCATACACTCACTCCATCCGCAAAATCTGTAGAGGAACAAAACTGTGTGAGTTAATCTAGGAATTAATCCCGTGCATGAGTGTAAAAATGAACCAAAAATGGTCCCTGCATGAGGATGAGCAACAATGGCGAGGACGCGAATTTGGAGGGAGTGGGTGCTCAGTGCAGGCGCGGAGAGAAGAATGTGCGAGAGTGATGGTAGTAGTTTCTTTTTCCATTGTGAAGTCAACTATGGTGGAGTGTGCATGTGGGTGAGGACTGACAGTCCTGCCACCCCACTCCCAAAGACCATAACTGCCTCAACCACTAGCAGCCATTCTTAATGAAAGTGGTTGGAATAAAACAAGGGGAGAAGACACATGGGTATTTCCCTCATTGGCCCAAGGTTTGACAATTTCCCCACATCCTTATCCTTGTGAAAATCATGCCCCTTTTGATTTAGTTTCCATGATCGTAGCTAGTTGTGTTCATTTTAATTTATATATGCATATTTACATGATGATAAATGCATAACGTATTCTGCATGCCCCGATATACCATCGGTGACAGATTTTAAATCCAAAACATAGCATAATCGATCAATGGTGGGGCCTTGGCCTTTAGCTCCACACCATGATCATTACAATATACACATCATATACATCTAATGCAATGGGGTCAAAATCGAGGTGTTACACACCACCTAGAGGTCCACCACATGGAGGTCCGCCACCTAGAGGCCCACCACATAGAGTCCCACCATTTGGAGGACCACCCTTGGAGTCCCACCTCCCTGAGGCGGTCCACCACTTGGTGGGATCTCAAGTGGCTCTTTTGGTAATCAACCACCTAACCAACCAGTCATGGGGACATCATATACCCCCATTTATCAATCTTCCTATGGTTCTACTGGTCCACAGATTCCATATCAGTATTACTAGTACCCCCAACCTAATCGACAATTTCCATTTATGGCTACATTAGATCTGCCATATTTTTCCAAATTGATCAATAATTTGATACATCATGACCCCTCATGGCTAGCCATGCTCATCAAATTCTCTGATGGATGATTCAATCCGTCTACATTTGTTCCAGAGAACCCTCACCAGAGTAGTTGTGAAATGGTATATCGAGCTACCCTAGCATTCATTTTGGGACTTTAATACCTTAGCAAAGGAATTTTTAACCCATTTTCAACTACCAATTCGGTACAATATAGGTACAAACCTGTTAACCTCACTTTGCCAAACTATTTCCACCCATATCTCTAGTCATATACATGAATGGAGATGAAGACATAGGTTGATTAAGGCTCTCATTCCTAATCAGTTACTTGTTGATTGGTTTAGGAAATAGTTACTTCCCCCCATTGCTAGGGATTTCACCATGGAAGGTGGTGTTACTGAGGAGAAGGCCATTAGCCGTGCTTGGTACCTAGAATTGGTGTATTCCCAGTCAGACACTTTGTATGACTTAATTCCTCATGCTCCTTGCCCTATGTCGGACCCTTCAAGACCTGCAATGGAGCCACCCGCTGATAGCGTTCTTTATTGAATTTAAACACAATCAACATAAAAATCCATGAAAAATAAAAATCAACTTGTTGCACCAGCTAGTCAACCTATTCCACCACCCAAAACTGTATCCCCTCCCACTGTTTCCACCAAAGTAAATGTGAATCAATATGCTAAATCTTTGAGAGGAAAGAAGAAAGGTAAAAACAAATCTAAGAAATCTGATAACCAACAGGAAGGTAACAAAACACAAAACCCTGATGTTTATTTTAAGAATAAACAAAAGGAAAAGTTTCCCTGCCTGATTTGTGGAGGTGATCACTTTACTAAAGAGTGTCTTCGTCGAGAGGAAGTTAGAATTTTTTTGAAAAACTCACCCAACCCGACAATTCTTACAAACCCTTTCCCTACCCAACAGAAATTGATTAATCATCAATCCTTGCATGGGCCTTCTTCATCTTCCGTCGATGAAGTCAAAATGATGTCAAGCAAAACGATTCACCTTAACACTCAATCCCATAGTTATGACCCTCCTCGAGAAAATAAAACTAATGATGTTCCACTTGAAAAACCTTCAGTATCCACTCTTCCTCCAAGTAATGGTCTTCATATTGAAAGACCTATTCCTGATGCAATTCTTCACCCAGCTAAGAGTAAACTTTGAAAGTCCAGTCTTAATCCTAACACGCATGTTTCCCAGTACTATAATATAGTAGAATATATGCCCCAAGCACCCTATGCTATGTCGGCTCTTGAGGTACTCCAAACATGTCCTACACAGCGAAATAATTTTCTATAAGTGTTTGGAGATTTGAATCCTGAAAATAACAACATTATCACTTTTAATTTGGATGATTTTAAAACCAGGCTCTCCCATCTTTTGGATTTCCAGTTGTCCACAAAATCTATTGGAAATACCATCCATCGTACCATATTGGATGAGGGAGCCTCAACCTCGATCGTGTCCTCAAATTAATCGTTCACCTCAAATTAATCGTTCACCCAGGGAAGTAATCATTCACCCAGGGCAGTAAAAGCCTTTGATGGTCACAGATTTCAACCTTATCAATTACTGCCCTCTCTCCAGGTAGAACTGGGGGGCAAATCAGTTTGAATCATGTTAAATTTGTTGATGCTCCTTTAGATTACAAGCTTCTTCTAGGTCGCATCTAGTTTTATGCTATGCAAGATGTTGCTTCATCCATTTTTTGGGTAGTTTAGTTCCCATTCCAAGATAATATTGTTACTGTTGATCAGTTAGATTTATGTTCACCTGATTCCACCTCAAATAATGCAAACAACATTCCACTTTTTTCGACCCTGAAATATTAGAATATTGTAGTAGGTCTCATCAAAGATTCTTCACTCATGGGAATTTTTATGTCATCTAATCCTCCTCCTGTTTCGCCACATCTGTGAACATGATCTCTACTTCTACCATAGATAAAGGAAATTCCATTGTTGAATCAACATCAATGAATCCTTTCGAGGAAATGTACCACACTATTCAAACCACCAGTGACCCCACCATCAAACAATCATTTGTTGGTGGCTTCAGATTCTTATCACCTACCATATTGGCTAGAACCACCCCCTCATATCTAGATTATCTTTCACATACACTCCCTTATGATGAATCCATCATGAAGGTTATGTCCCTAGATGAGATTCCTTGGAAATAGCATCACCATCGATCCTCTTTCCTTCCCCATTTCCATATGGTAGAAGAACAATTTGCATCATTTGCTTCTTCTGATATAGTAACTAATCCTCAATCCCTAATCCTCACTCATGATGTCGAATCTGAGGGTAATTTATGTAACATTACAAAAAACATTCTAGTTGATATATCAGTGAAACCTGGTACCCCAGAGAAAATCCAGATAGGCTAGAACTCTTCACCTTTAGAGATACAGTCTTATATGGCCTTATTTAAGGAATTCTGAGACATTTTTTCTTGGACCTTTGAAGAAATTCCAATGATATATCCCTTTATTGTAGTTCATGACATTAAAACCTACCCTGGTGCCAAGCCAGTTCGATAGAATTTACATCAGTTACATCCAAGCAAAGCAACAACCATCAAGGAAGAAGTTGAAAAAATTCTTAAGGATGGTTTCATTTACCATGTGCCCTTGACTGAATGGGTGTCCAACATAGTCCCTATCAATAAAAGGAAGGGTATTATTAGGGTTTGCATTGATTTTTTGGATTTGAATCAGGCTTGTCCTAAGGACAACTTCCCCACCCTGTACATTGATCAAATTATCAACAACTATGCTGGGAGTGTCATCTTTTCATTTATGGATGGCTTCTCTGGCTATAGCCAGATCAAGATACTCCCATCAGATCAACACAAGCCGACTTTCATTTTCCCATGGGGGGCATTTTCCCATAGAAAAATCCATTTTGGATTGAAAACTATTGGCCCTACATTTCAAAGCGCCATGTCATATGATTTCCACGACATTAAACACATTGTGTAACCTTATATTGACGACCTTCCTACTTATTCGAAGCAGCAGGATCACCATGTTGATCATCTGAGAGCCATTTTTCTTAGATGTCGCCATTTTAACATTCAATTAAATCCACATAAATGTGTTTTCTATGTTGAGACTTATCAACTACTTGGTTTTATTGTGTCCAAGGATGTCATCTATATAGACCCTCTGAAGATTGAAGCTATCCTGGCTCTACCCACCCCGACCAATGTTACTGAAATCCAAATTTTGCAAGGGAACGAAAACGTTTATGTCGTTTCATCTACAATTATGTTGAAAAGACACACGGTTTCATGTGATTATTGAAAAAGGATACCCCCTTTGTTTGGGATGACTTGGCGCAATGCGCAATCAACAACCTCAAACACGCTCTTACGCATGCACTTGTTCTGCAACCACTAGATTATACAAAGGATTATTCCATGTATGTGGTTGCATCCCTTTCAACCATTGTTATGGTCTTAGTCAATACTGATGAACATGATTAGGAACATGTGATATATTACGTGAGTAAGATTCTTTTAGACTCTGAAACCCGTTATTCACATGTGGAGAGACTTGCTCTAGCCATGTTCATCACGATCCAAAAGTTCCATCATTACATTTTTCTATGGACAACCATTGTTTACGAATATTATAACCCCATGTATTGCATATTAACTCGTTAAGTACTTGGGGTAAAATACTCACATTGGATTGTTATTCTCCAAGAGTTTGAGTTGGAATTTTCCAAAACTAGTTCTAAGAAGTCCGTTTTCTTTGCTGATATTATGTGTGACCTTCCTCATATTGCTGAGGGAACAGAGCCCATTGATTCATTTCCTGATGAATATTTGTTCCTCATTAGTATGTCTGACCCCTGGTATGGAGATCTCATTCTCTATCTCTAGACACATCAATATCAGCCTGCTGCAACTCACGATGAGCGTCGTCGCATTCGCTACCAAGCCAAGTACTATCTCATTATCAATGACACTTTATACCGCCATGGTGTTGACACCATATTACGATGTTGTATCACTCATGATGAATTTGAGATCGTTTTAAATGATTGCCACTCTGGAGCCTATGGCGGTCACCTCTCTGGTTTGGCTACTTCCTAGAAGATCTTGCGCACTGGGTATTTTTGGCCTTCGATATTCAAGGATTGCATTGAAACTATAAAAAATTCCCACCTTGTCAATTATTCACATCCATAAATCACATCCATCTAGCTCCACTACATCCTATCATAGCAGTTGGAACTTTTTCAAAATGGGTCATAGACTTTGTGCACTATAGACCTACCTCAACCGGGGGGCATGGATACATTATTGCGGTTGTGGATTAATTCACTAAATGGGATGATGCTATGCCTACATACACTGAAGATGGAAAGACATCTACTCTCTTTATTTTTAGCCATATTATTTCTAGATTCAGTATTTCTAGGACCATTGTGACTGATCATGGGTCACGCTTCAAAAAAACGATGATGGTAGAATTAAGTGCATAAATAGGGTTTCGTCATGATAACTCTACACCTTACTATCCATGGGCCAATGGTTAGGTTGAAGAAACTAATAAAGTGCTAAAAACTATACTTTAGGGAATGGTAGGGCAGGCTAAGTCTAATTGGCATTTGAAACTTTTTTTTGCACTATGGGCCTATAGGACTACCGTCAAAACATCCACTAGTTTTACACCATTCCAATTGGTGTATGGACTAGAGGCCACTCTTCCAATAGAGTGTGAGATTCCTTCTATGAAAATCGTTGTAGAAATTTTACCCAATACCACCCTAGAAGAAGAACATTTCCTATACTTAAACAAGCTTGATGAAACTTATCATGATGATGCCTTATCAAATAATGCACACAAATGATGAATGAAAGCTCAATATGATAGATCTGTTCAACCCCTCTCCTCTAACGAAGGATACCTGGTCTTGACCTATGACCATAAACACGATAAGTTGGGGGATGGGAAACTAGAATCTATGTGTCATGGGCCTTATATTATCAGTCGTGATTTAGAGAAGGGCACATATGAGTTAATATATTATGATGGGATACCCTTGGGAGAGCCTCGCAATGGGCTCTACCTCAAAAGATACTATGCCTAGGTCATATAACATAGGTTCTTTGTAAATATTGTTTATAGAGTGTTGTGTGTTTTCTTTAAAATGTATTTTGTTTGTGTGGATATAAGATGTGTTTTTCACAACCTTACTTATGTAATTCCTATGTTTAATAGACAGATGACCACCTTTACCGTTTTCACAGATGGTGCTAATCATTACACCTTGAATCTTGCATCAGCATCTTGGGTGTTGTAATCTCCTACAGGTGATCTAGTGAGTTCAGAGGGTACTTGTTTGGGTCCCTCCACCAACAATATTTCAAATTATCATGTGGTGATTGGATTATTGAAGGAATCCCTCGCTAATGATGTAAGATAAATTAGTGTTTACTTAGACTCGAATTTGGTTGTGCGTCAGTTAAATCAAGTCTACACCATCTAGAACCCCATACTCCTTCGTAAAATCCAAAGAGTTAGGATTTTAGAAAGTTATTTTGAGTAGGCTTCTTATCAACACATTTCAAGACATTTAAATTTTTTGAAAGACTCCTTGGCAAACTTTGTCTTAGATTGGTATATTGCTCATAGCTAAGTTCACTTTAACATAAAAATCATGCATTGGATTCATAGAAGGAATACATTCACACAACACATTTGCNTATATATATATATATATATATATATATATAAGGTAAATATGAGATACAAAAAGTATTTAATCATCAAGCTTTCAAATCACTCGAAGTTTGAGACTACCATAGTTTCAAAATACATATATATGGGGCAAAAACTGAAGCTTCGAAGATTTCAGTATAAATACAGTACAAAAATGTGGTATCCACTATAGGCTAATCCTTGTGATTGTGCTCATGGTATCACATCACAACCCGAGCCACTCTACGGAGTAGCCTCCCGAAGTGGCTTGAAACCCCTGCAATCTCGTGTTGGTAGCACCTAGGTAGATCATCAATCGAGATATCTGGAATCCCCATAGTCAAATGTTGTAGGTTCTCCTCCATCTCATCAAGATCCTCATCTTCCTTTCTACGACGGATCACCATTTCTCGGACTGCTCCTCTCCTCTCTATAGGCAAGGCTCTAGTTGGACGGGAAGGCCCTACATCTGCACAAGACATTTTTTGCACATCTCACTTGTACAACATAAAAATCAAATATAAAATTAAAAATACAAAAAAAACATGGATAATGGTTTCTTTCTTACCTCGTTCATCCCACTCACCCCCCTTTGGGAGTGTAAGATCAGGATCCTCTCAAAAGTTAGTCCCCGCGTAGGCATAGTCCTCTACCATCAAAAGTTGGTTCCTCATCCAACGAAAAAATGATGGCCCATAGGTAACTCTGGGGCCTCCTCCACCACCATGGCGGGCCATGGCATCCACCCACCTACTCATCCATGGATCCTCAACATCCATTATTCTTAGTGAAACCTGGGGTCTCATCAATAGGACCCTCTCCAAGAATAAGGATACCACTATCGCCTTGTAGCCAAATTGCTTCATCTATCCCCTCCTACATTTGGTCAGCTGATCTTTCAAGCTAACCAATAGACCCTCGATCCAGTTGAATATAGTGGGAGACATGCACTCTATGGCATACAACATGTGCGCCCATGTGGTCAGGTGAGATGACCTAGTGCCTGCAACATTCTCAATGGTGAAGGCCACAGTCCTCAACAGTCTATCTAATATGTGCTTGATGGGAATTTTCCCACCAACTGAATGAATACCTATCGAGCAGTGGTCATAAATCAGGTCATATGCATATCCCTCACAACCCCATGGTCCTGTCAATGTCACTGGTCTTCCCCTATAGGATAGATCAATCAAAAAATAGATGTCTTCTACATCTATTGTCAGAGTGTGATTACCCACTACAAAGTGCTGCTGGTCAGGATCCCACATCCATATCATGTGCTCTAGCAGTCTCACATATGCTCTCATCCCTGGTATATGAAATAATTTGAGAATACCACATTCACGAAGGGCCCTCAAATTCAATGGATCATTGCTTGATTGGATTTCATCCAATTCATGTTTCCTCTCTTTCCATATAAACATTTTGCCTCTAGTTTGTCCTGCAAAAAACATTCAAACATCTATTAGAAGCAAGTATGAATCATTAAAAGGAAAGAAAACAACTTTTTATTGTCTATGTATTGATTTTTTGGGAGTCACGATCACTGGCCCAGTGTCTACAGTAGAACAGAGCACCAATGCCTTTTCCCCTAGTAGACATAGTGCCTTCAGTGCCCTTTACTCTTTCAAGAGGTGCACCAGTGCACCTCCCCAAAGGGAAAAAGGTGCCAACCTATATACGCTCTGCCCCTCTGGGTATTTTCCCAAAAACTCAAAAATTGATCTTTATAACAAGAAATTCACTAGCCAAAATGAAGGGATACAAATTAGTTATTACCTAGTCCAAGTGGTTCGAATAAAGGTGGTCCACAACTCTCGGAATTTGTAGATGAAAATCATCTATTTTTCATCAATTTCACTCTCATTATGGTAAAAAAGTCACAATGGTAAAAATTTTACTATTCACCCCTTTTTATAGTAATTTTGATTTTGATTTTTAATTTTAAATCAAAATATTTTAATTTTAGGGTTTTTACCATTTACTTTCTATAGTTTTATAATGAAATTGATCCAAACTTGATTTTTGAAGATTCCAGGTCATATTCATGAAGCATTTATGGTTATGTTGCAAATTTATTTTGTATTTTTCATG
>LPNX010038942.1:38406-49026 GCA_001517045.1 Pseudotsuga menziesii | reverse complement strand
GTGTTACAGCTCCATATTCAGTCTCCATTGTTAATAATTTGCATGATCAATTGTTAATTGCTGTGAGTGAAATTAATCTACTGCAGGCCTGAATTTCTACACTTTGGGTAGAGATGAAAAAGTACCGAGTGTCGTTCATACCTTTGACATGCTCATTAAAAATATAGTAAAAGGGTAACGAGTACACTTTTTCTACTTTTTCGGACTCGTTAAAAGTGGTTTATGAAAAAAGCAGACCCCTTATGGAGTCACATTTAAGATATTTTCAAACTTTTCAAAACACGAAAAAATTGTCGAGTGAACTTGTCTTCTTCACGCTTGTAAAAGTACTTGAAGTGTCGTCTTTCTGACGATAGTTTACCCCTTTTTTGATTCGGATTGACTAATTACGAAAAAGGAATACTCTAGTTGAATTCAACTAGAAGAGTTCTCTTGGGAATTATTTTATACTTTTTTGGGCCCCAGGGACTAAATCATGCAAAAAAGGACCTTTTGGAGTCTTCTTTTATCTTAGTTAAAACTCTGTAAACATGAACGATATCGAGTTAGCTTTCAATGGACTCGTTAAATTAAACACTAAGAGACCCTCTTTTTGGGAACGATCCTCTCCTTTCTTAGGTTGGTAAAACATATGAGAATGGACTCATCTTATGATGAGCTACAACGAGTGTTTGTTACCCTCTTTGAACTCATCAACACAAAAATAGGAACTCATCCTTCGTGATGGGGAAATTAAGGGAAAGGGGAATACATTTCCATTTGTATCAATGGCATCTCACAGTCCACCTTTGAACATGGCACATTAGAGGAAATTTGGGGTCTAAAATGGGCCTTATAAGAAAATGTGCCAACAATAAATTTTGTGAGTTGGAATTCAAGAACCAATAGAATTTCAATAAAATGAGTCAACCATAATGGTTGAATTGACATATTTGTCATAAAAGAAAACTACTTTTTTTGTTCGTATTTTCGACATATCTCCCTGTGTTTTTACTCAAATTTAAAGAGAGAGAGCTTGTTAGATGCAGAATTTAATTACGCATCTAACGAGTACCCAAACTGCATACTTTTGACAGACCCCGCTACCCTAAAAACAAGAAATACCTGAAAAAAAACATGATGATGATGTCATCATCACGTTTTTTTAGGTATTTCTTGTTTTTGGGGTAGTGGGGTCTGTCAAAAGTATGCAGTGTGGGTAATTGTTGGATGCGTAATTAAATTCCACATATAACAATCTCTCCCGCTCATAATTTGAGTAAAAACACAAGAAGATATGTCGAAAATACGAACACAAAAAGTAGTTTTTTCATTCTTCCTCCAAAATTAATAACTATTATTTTATTATTTTAAATATTATTTTATTATTTTCCTTAGGAGGCCCATTTTAGACCTCAAATTTCCTCTAATGCATGTCTACATTTGCATTTCTGAATAGTTTGGTATTCAGCTTGTCTCCGAGTCGATCCACTTTCGTGAGTCACCTGACTCCTTTGAGTCAATTCAAAGAATGCATTGCCATATCCTTGCATTACATTTGGTTTTTGTCTCGTCAAGTCAATTCTTTCAAGTGATTTTTCATGCCACAATTGTTTCAAAAGATGTCTCTTTTGCAATCCAACTCGTTAGTAACTTTACCTTTGTATAAATTCAGTCATGTATGAGTCAGTTTCATGGTTGTTTCATCACTTCAAAATCAAATTTTGTTCCAGGTTTCATGTCGATGATGGGGGAAACATCATGCCCTCCTGCCCTCCTTCGATGATTCTATTCCTATCGAATTCAACACATCTTCGATGAATTAGATTTAGAAACCAAGTCAAGTGCCTTGAAGCCTACATGCCTCAATGGCAGGTTTCATTGCTTTTGACAATAGGTTTTCATAAATGACCTCTAATCAAAATATTTTATCAAGTGTTCGACTTAAAAACCCTTATTCACACTTGGGAGAATGTAATAAGATACCTTTGGGATCATTGACATCAATGGTGATTTCCCTCGCACTTGTTAATAGTATACATCAATGATTGGTAATAAAGTGATTTCTACCATGTTCAACATCAATACATCTATTCACATAGTTAGAATTGCATCATTTAGGGATTGGAATGAATACCTTGAGTGGTTAGGAATTCATCTTCTTAATTTCCTATCCTTAGGTTGCGATGGAATATTATTTGGAGTAATAACATGGATCCACATTGTATGTTTGGTGGTTGTGTCCAGTATTGAGTTCAGATAACATGGATCTACTTTGTGTGTTTCGTAGCCATGTTCTTCTTTATACATCATTGATCATGGATCTACAGTTTACTTTTGGTATCCATCGTATGGTCATCTTCAAGGATCTACAGTGTATTCTTGGTATCCATGACATAGTCATCTTCATATATTTGCAATGTATTGGTTTGCAGCCATGATTGAGTTAGATAAGTGAGTTACTGCTCTTATGCCAGTTGTGAACTCAACTCTCTTTTCCTCTGATGCCAAATTGATATCTAACAAAGTATTTTACCTATCACATCCTTCTAGCTTCATACTTTGGTGGGAATTCTATTGCACCTAAAATATCCATTGATGCCTGAGCACCCTTCAAAGAACTTGGCCATGGATTCTTTTGGATGTTTTTTCCCATTCTTGAGTAGGTTGGTGCACTTTCTCCCTTATGACAAAGCATAATCTCCTGTTTCTCATTGACATTAGGTGTCGCCAACACCTTTACCCTATTCACAAGAAGCACCAACGCCTTTACCCTCTATGCAAGAAGCCCTGACAGAGTTAAAATGGGGAAAAAGGAAGTTTCAAGAAGCTTACATATGAAATTCCTCGTGGAGGTGGTTCCTATCATCTAGGGAGAGGTGGTATTCAACCTCCTCACCCATAGGGATCATCCCCTATCCTTTTCCTAAAGAATCTCATCTCATATGAACCTCCCTTGGCCTATAAAAGAAGCCTTCATGAATTATGTGGGAGAGACCAAGAAGAGAATCCTTATGTTGTTGGATTGAAGTCTAGTATTGAGGCAAAGTTGAGTGAGTTTGTGTGTAAAGAGATTTGTGTGATTGAGGAGTGTTGTAATACCATTGTGGAAAACAAAGGTGTCAACATCAAATATTTGGTTGTAGCTTTACCTTCTTATTTGATTAATACAAAAGTGTTCCCCTTTTTCCATATTTGATTTGTGTTAATATCAGTCAATTATTATTAGATTCCTTGATCACTAATATGGATTGTTAATCTATTTGGTTACTCTTATCTTGTTGTCTTGTTTTCCTAATGCTTCTTTGCAGGTACTATAGATCGTATGAATAGAAGTGGAGTGAAGATTACATATCTAAGGTATACGAGTGATTTTATTATAGTAGATTAACCATCTAGGGAAAGGATATACTGTTGTGGTGTTTTGTTCTATACTTGTACCATAAAATATAGAGAAATAAGTGGTGCGTACATTGGTTGCAGAATTCCTACAAACACTAAGTTCATGGTCTCCATGAATATAGCAGTTGCACAATCCAAAGCCGATAACGTTGATCGGTTGATGGAAAATGTAGAGCATCACAAGGAAAAAATGCTCAAGCTAAAATATAGTATGGTTAAGACACAAGGATAGGGAATATAATTAAAAACAAAGCATGATGTTATCTTCTCAAAAAAGGAAAGACTGCAAAGGGAGTACCAAGATTTGGAAATAGAAAAGGATGCATTGGAGGTACAAGTAATAATTCTGGAGGGAGAGAAGAAGGATATTGAATCTAGGATCTCAAAGATAGAATCAAGAGATTCCGCGACGATCCAACAAGTGGGAGAATTAAAAACCCTAGTAGAAGACTTGGTAGTATATAAGGGATCTCTAGAAAATCAGCTAGAGATAACTAATGAGAAAAATCAGGACATCACTCCTTTCTATGACCAGGCCTACAAAATCCGAAGAAAGATACACCAAGCTCAAGTTAATGTCTCATGCAAAATTTATAAAGTAATAATGATAGTGACAAGATTAAAGGTAATTGCAGGAGAGTCACTAAATTTTAGAAAAGGACTAATGGAAGTCACAGAAAAGGTTAAAATCCAGCTGACTTGGGTAGAGGCTAAGTCAATGTAATGTCCCCGGTTTTGACCTCGTTTGCATGATGTATATATTGTAATTAATCGTGGTGA
Source organism: Pseudotsuga menziesii (assembly GCA_001517045.1). Classification (NCBI taxonomy): domain Eukaryota; kingdom Viridiplantae; phylum Streptophyta; class Pinopsida; order Pinales; family Pinaceae; genus Pseudotsuga; species Pseudotsuga menziesii. The sequence continues at coordinate 44,865 of LPNX010038942.1, read as the reverse complement.
GGAGCTCAAGGCAAAAGCCCCACCATCGATTTGGTAGTGTGTGTGTTTCGGCAATGGGGATAGTTGCCGATGGTTTATCGTGCCATTTGGCACATTATAATTTGGCATCATGTAAATACGCACATCAAATAAAATAAACCACAACCAGCTACGGCAGTGCAACGTTGAATGAAAAGGGCATGGTTCCAAAGGATAAGGGGTGGGGATGTCAAACCTTAGTCTATGGGGGAAAAACCCATGTTTTGCCACCTTTGTTTGTTTGCCACCTTTTCTTGTCTCATCCAACCTTGTCAACCTCTTTAATGCTTCAGCTGGTGGTTGAGGAGTGATGGCTGAGTGGTTGAAGGCAGTTATTGCCTTTGGGAGTGGGGTGGCAGGACTGTCAGTCCCTTACCCACACCCACACACCACCCATGACTCCATTCTCACCCTGTCGGTTCGTCCTCCCCACGCTGAGCGTTCTACTGTTCATCCACGCGCAGAGGCCGATGTCTGTTTTCTTACATAGCTAGGCTTCAACCTTCATCATGGTGGTGGGTTTCTTACTCACGCACAGGTTTGTGGTCTGTTCATTCCTCACGTGGAGGCCGCTGTTTGTTTTTCCTCACGCAGAGGGGTGGGAGTCTTGCTCATCCTCACGCACAGGCAGAGGATCTGCTGGATCTCACGTGGCCAGGAGGAGAGCTGCTTACCTGTGGTCATTCACATTTTCCACAGAGTGGAATTGGGTAAGTCTCCTTGGTGTTTTGTGGTCTAGTGCGGGTTGCACTCACGCACAGACTGTTTGGGGTCGTTTTCCCACTTGTGAGCCTTTCTCACTGATTGTGTTTTGGGGCTGTTGTCCTTCCCCATGTTTTTGGTTGGTTGTGGTGTCCAATTGCGTTTTGGGCTGCTATGATTTTGCATTGATTCGTTTTTTGCAGTGGTCTGTGTCTGAGTTTCCCTACTATTTGGGACTGTGTATGGCTGGCATCGTTGGCAATGTGATTTGGGGCTGTTTATGGCCACAGTCATTGGCCGAGTCTCCCATGGTTATGCCGGGAGTTCTGTTTCTTATCCACTGTGGGCTGTGGATTGTTGCCGCTGTTTTTATTGTGAAATTGAGCTGCTAACAGTACCCTGGTTTTGGGTTGCAGTTGAGTTGTTTGGCCATGTTAGGGCCAAGAACAACTCCGTGTTTCCTTGTGGGCTTGAGCTGTGCCTCATCTTCTGTTGCGATTATCCCTGGTTGTTTTTCTTTCTTCACAGGGCTGTGAAGGGTTGTTTTGCTGCTGGTATGCAGTGGTTGTCTTTTGGACTGTGTTGGCTTGGCTGATCTATGGATGGCCTGGTAAACCCAGTGGTGTTGGTTTGCTTATTGTGTCCCTCGTCTATGTGTAAGCCTGCATTGACCCTTATCCTTGGAGGAATCATGCCCAGCTCGGGGGTGGCAGTGTTGCTGAGAGATTGATGAGCACACTGGCCTATGGTTGGGTGGAACGTTGTAGCGACGTAGCTGGTTGCGGGATTCTTCATAGAAAGATAAGTGTTGCTGACTATTTTGTCTCTGCAATTTATATCTATTGCATAATGAAATATGACTAACATGTTTTAGGCTGGAAATGTATGTGTGTTTCTTTCGTTGAATGTTGATTCATTCTGCATCTGTGTATGCTTGTAAGTTTTAGTTCCAGCATTGATTTCTTTTGATTATGTTCATGGGGTTGTTTGCCCGGTTATTGTGGTGTTGGTCGCGTCCGCTTCACCGGTCTGAGGGATGGGGATGTGACAATATGGTATCAGAGCAATGGGTTGCAACAATGGACCTCTATGGGCCAAGAAGGAGCAACTGACAGAGGGTGGAATTACCTTCTGCCTAACAGGGATCAGTAATGGATGACAACAAACTTCCAAAATATTGCCTAAGTGTTGATAGTCAGGTCATCGGAGGGTTTAGTGGTTCTGACTTCCGTAGTTGCGGAAGAGAAAGCAATTTCCCATCCGCCGTTGCGGAAGACCAAACTGCCAAGTCTTCCGATGGGGAAAGAAAATTGCGAAAATTTTCTAAGTGTTTTGACGTCTGTCGGAAGAGAAAATGGTTTGACAGTCTGACGTTGCGGAAGAGAAAGTGGTTTCCAGTCCGCCGTTGCAGATGGAGAAACAATTTGACGCCCTACAGAAAAGTCATCCGATTGCTAGCAATGCAGAAGAAAATCACAGAAATTTTCTAAGTGTCCGTGGCTGATCGGAAGGAGTTTGTCTTTGGTGAGCCGCCGTTGCGGAAGCCAAAGCCATTTGGCTTCCAATGTAAACAGTCGTTGATCGGAAGAGGAGATGGTTTGTGCATCCATCGTTGTGGAAGAAGAAGAAACTAAGCATCCGACGGGAAAGTGGTCTGACCGCCGACAGGTGCTATGTTCGGCGGAAAGAAGAAAGACAAATTTTTCAAAATTTTTCTAAGTATGAAATCGTCGACGGAAAAAGGGGAATGATTGCCACCGTTGCGGAAGAGAAAAGTGGTAAGTCGTCCGACGAAGAAAGACCACCACCAGAAGAAGATAAGGTTCCGTGTGCCGTCATTGCGGATGGAGAAACAATTTGGCGTCCATCATTGCAGACGGAGAAACAACTTCCCGGCCGGCCGACGGGTAAGGCCTCTGACGTAAAGAAAGAAAATTGAAAAAATTTTAAGGCAAAAAGTCAGTTCACTCATCGGAGGTAAAAGAGTTTAATTTTCTGTCGTTGCGGAAGCCAAAGTCATTTGGCTTCCGATGTGGAAAGACTGCCGACAACCGACACGGTAAAAGAAGGTTTGAAATTTGTCTAAGTGGTGAAATCGTCGGAGGAGAAAGCACTCCGTGAGCCACCGTTGTGGAAGCGAAAACATTTCGGCTTCCGACCAGAAAGGCTATCGACGCCGATCAGAAAGGGAAAGCATTCCAGGAGCCGCCGTTGCAGAAGGATTAGTGGTTTGAGAGCCGATTCTACAGAGGAAAATTCTGAGTTTTTCCGTAGGATTTCCCAGCAGATTTCGACTGCTTTCCAGTGGGATTTTGAGCTGTTTTTCAGTGAAGTTTCATGGGCTAGAAATGAGAAAGTGCTAGCAATTTTATGTGCCAGATTGCGTGAAAATCATAGTTTTACAAACAAAAACAAAAAAAACGAGGGCGTTGCCCTCGACCCGCCCTGCAGTGGCGGAAGCCACAAGGGGGCAAGCCCCCTTGACCCCCGTTGTCCTTGGAGACAGTCGCTCTTGTGATCCTATGTTTTGGGAAATTTAGTAAGACCCAAAGTTCATAAAAGATGAATGGTGCAACGAAAGTGAGGTGGCTGAAATTGGCAACCAAAATGCAGCTGTGTGGAAAATGCAAAGATTTGGTGAAAACCCTCATTCTCAGAAGTGGTGTGGTTTTTACACCCGGGGTCGGAATGACGCATGTGAATAGGCATTGGAAATATTATCCAGCAAGGAACAAGGATAAGTGACCAAAATCTGAGCATGAAGCAGCAAAGTGCTAATGATGGCCGCTGCTATCAAATGGACAAATCTGGAAAGTTACAGGCCAGAGGTAGCAAGGACTATGAAGGCTAACCAGCTGTTGTGTGGAAGAGGAATTCCATGCCAAGATGAAAGGCTTGAAAAGGAAAGTTTTCCTTAAAACCCTGTCTTGCTAACTGTGTTACATTTCCTAAGTTTTATAGCTGAAATGCATGAGGATATGTATTGCATGCATAGGATATTGCATGTTGGCAATAATATTAGGAATTAGTTGGCATTAGTGGGAAAACCAACGATGACATGGACCTAGCTGAATATGTTGCTGAAGCTGATGAATGTGACTAGCAACCCTTTGGAGAAAGGGGTAAAGCAACAAGTCCATAGCAAAAGTTGGTGAGCAAAATTCTGTAATCTCCTACAATGACCAACCAAATTGGTCTTGTTAAGGGTGTAAGTACGACCCATGCAGGTAAGAGTTTGCTTATGACAATTCCATGGATTGGTAAAGGTGAGACACCTCATACCATGAGGATGCTGGAATATAAAAAGGTGTCATGCATATATATGCTGATGATCTTAATTAAGGTAAAGCATCTTGTATGAATTAGTCATGGTTAGGCCATGCATGGTATATTGAATGCAGGGTAGCATGAATGGATAGGCATTGGAAAGATTCTATGAACCTTGTAGTTATGCAATGGATGTATGCTTATGAAGGGTGTGAATGACTGATTGCATAAGCATAGGTGAAAATGTTGGGGTGCATTGCATGAATGCATTGAGATGAATGCATGTGATATGTGGACTAACTAATGACTGAAATGATGAATTAACGATAATTCTAGAATTGTTTCAAAGGTTGCTATGAATGTAGGATAGTCATTATCAATAGGCTGCCAGAAATGCTCTATGGGAGAGCAAGGTGGTATGAATGATACGCTTGTGAAGTAAGGAGTATCTAAACATTCTATTTAATTGCATGAATGATGTGACTATGCCCTGCAAATGTTAGTATGATGATGATTGCATGAAGTAAATGAGTTTTGGTGTATATTGATGTGACTAACAGCTGGAAGTATTTGAATTTTTATAAATTCTGAAAATGTTTCAGTGATGGTTGTAGCAATGAAAAGGTTATATGCATCCAGAATTACCAAGTGTTTGGGTGTTTGAAGCTTATGTTTCAGGTAGATTACTTCGAGCATGGAATTGAGAGGTAAGACCCTGACCAATGCCCAAATCTACCATGTGAAAGAGCTCGTTAAATTTGAATTTTGAATTTCAAATTTAAGAAATTGCTAACAACTGCTAGTCACTACTGGCTTGCATAAGCTTGTGCTTGGATGTTGAAGCTTATGTTTCAGGTAGATTATTTAGAGCATGGCATTGAGAGGTAAGACCCTAACCAATGCCAGAATATACCATTTATGAGAAGAAGTCTCATGGTTGTGAAAGTAGTTGGCATGCATAATGGATTGCTAAATTTGAATTGTGGATTTTGGATTTAAGAATAGACAACGACTACTAATTGTTGATTGGCTTGTATGAGATTATGTCAGGAGGGACACATGGTAAGTGGGTATTCGTGCTATGTTAGTAAGCATAAATCATAATGGGTATAGTAGTGCTTCTTACAAGAAACCCACAATTGAACAAGTCAATTTCTGTAGTAGATAGAATTGCAAATTCCTAATGAATTTGATTTCTAATGTCATTACTTGGTTATGGAACAATCAATTTGGATTGTAGTATCAGGTAATGATTGACTATTTGGATATTTGATGAATGTGTCAGGGGTACACACTGCAGTAAGATCATGTGTGATGGCCTGCAAGAGCCAAACTTCATGGGAATTTTTTCCCTTGGAAATGGGTTTCGGGTGAAACGCCATTGGACATTTTGGAAATGTCTCATCTGCACTACATGCTCGGTAGTAACATGAGTGAGATGGTGTAAAATATGTCGGTGAGACATGTGTGAATATGAAACGTAAAAAGGAAGCAGGGATGGGGGCTTTGCTTGCTTAAACTTGGTGATTGGAAACCACATAGATAGGGCTAGAGGGATGACTTTCTTCTCCACAACCCCGGGATAGCACTGGAAGGGAATGCAGGGCCTGAGGGACTGAGTAGCAGAGAAGGGACTGATTCCTTGTGTTGGGTGTGTGTGGGTGTCTTAGAAGTCAGGCTAGTTCTGGTGTAGGTGTTCCTATCTCTACAGCGAGCTCACCAGCTTAGCATTCATCCTTTCCCAACTCCTTGATGGTGCCTAACAGATATAAAGGCATACTGCGACAGCAAATGGATAAGTGTTCTGTAACCCTTGCTATAAATATGTCTGTTTAATTATTAAATTCCATACGCAAAACATGTTTAGATTTAGTATCCATTATGACTGAATGATACGAAATGTGATTACAGCTTTTGAGCAATAAAGCTAATGAGTTGCTTGTATTGCTTGTGTTGCTTGTGTGGACAAGCTAAAGGTAAAGGTAAATGGTAAATGGTTGTTGTGAGGGGTTACGGAGTAAGGGTTATTGTTGATATAAGTGTATGTTGATGTAAGTGTATGTTGGGTTGTTATATGCCTAAGGATCGGTAGTAGATCCTAGACCTAGAAATGGTCGTGTTAAAGTTCCAAGCCCAGTTGACATGAGGATGTACTGGTTGGACATTAATTATTTGATGTTGTGGGGTAGCCGGCGTGATGACCTAACATCTAAGTCCATAGGTGAACCCAATGCTTGCAAAGCGAAGCAGGATCCTGTGGACGAATGAGGAAGCGCACAATACAGATAAGTATTGGATTATTTTGCTTATGAATATACATGTGTATATGATTTGGTTATGATGTTTTAAAACTCTTGCTCTAAGAGATAAAACTGATGAGAATAAACTAAACATGTGAACTCATTCAATGTTTGGATATAGGTGTTGCTATAAGCGAGGACTATGAGAGCATCCTAGAGATGTATGTGGACA
>LPNX010038942.1:0-24030 GCA_001517045.1 Pseudotsuga menziesii | reverse complement strand
GACTCAAATACATAATAGAAACATCCCAGAATAAACATCGGGTTACAATATATAAAATACATATAAGAATACATTCCGAAGTTACATATACATCAACACATATCAGGCATTGATGGACTCTTCTTTAGCTGCAATGGTCTATCTCCTTGGGATTTGTGCCCCCTTTGGGCTGGGGTTTCAATTTTGTGTATAAATAAAGCATGGTTTCCTCCTTTCCGAGTTAGTTAGAGTTGGATTAAAGAGCTATTGTTGTTGTAATACTGTGTAATATATTTTTCTATTGGAATAAAGTGAAGCTTTAGAGGCCAAATATGTGTAATGATTTTATATGTGTGGATTTAACATTGTCTTGCATCTTTTTACCGTTGGCTTTCTCTCAATTTCTACATCTGATTCCTGTCTCGCTTAATGATTTAGCTGAATCAATAGGAGTATAGTTGGGCAAGTAATATTACTTTCTTTTCAATATATCATAGTATATATGCTTAAAGATTCAGATAATACATGTTTAAATAATTTTATTTGCATGTAATCCCTCTCTTTCTTCATATATTTCTATCCAGATCTCATAAGGTTTTGTGCAAGATTGTTTGTTAGTTTTCAGGTAACATGGGTTGGATGAATTGTGGATATATATTGACTCCACTGGGCATCTGACTATTTTGTGAAGGCATTGTCCCTCGGCATTCCACTAACTAGTCTTCTTTGCAAATCCATTCCCCAACAACAAGCGCTCTTCCTTTCCTCTTCCTCCTTCAAATTTCTTCAAAATCAGTCCGATTACTTGTTTTGCAGCTTTAAATTTGTTTAGATCTATCAATTTCAGAGTTCATATTACATATATATTTCTGCCTTAAATCTCATAAAACTAGATCTCATTCCTAAAGAAATTTTTACAAGCATTCTAGATCTAATTTTAGGGAAAATTGTCATTTTTCAAGGTTGTGAAAGTAGATCTAAATCTTGTTGAATGCATGGTTGTTTCCTTAGAATATAAAATTTTATATTCAGAAATTTAAGTGCTTCATATTGGCTGCCCCTAAATCAGTCCAAGATCCCAAGGAAAGCTTTCTTTCCTTGGTTCTTTTTCTGCTTCTTTAAAAACTAGTTTTAACTTAGAAATTTTGGGTAAAAGTTTGTTCATCCAAAAGTACTTTCAAAGTAATTTTGGGCATATTTAACTGTGATAATATTTCTGGTTTTTATCAGGTGTAACCAAAAATAGGAGGAGGCACTGTTCGGAAAGCATTTTTGGACCATTCAAAACCCCCCAGGGGGTCTCCGTCTTCCAAAAATTTCAAAATTTCGCAATTTGTAAACCTTGGGTCTCATTCCATATAAGGACCAAGTAGATAATTTTCAGTTTTTTGATATTTTAATTGCTGTTAATAAAATAAGAACCTCTTCGAATAGGCTCTTTCGGGCCTGTTCACCATCCCCCCTGGGGGGATTTGCATCTGTGTCAATTTTTTACTTTTTGTTCATATTTTTTCAATCTAGTGTAGTTATAATCTACATGGTAGTATAATTTGACATATAATCATTTCCATATTCCATATCTGGTGGTTTCAAAGTAATTTTAATACTTACCCCACGAGCCTCCTTTTGAGTCGAAAGGTAAAGAAAGGGTCGTGGTAGTCTAATTAGAAAATTATGTTTTTCTTATATGTTTATGCTTCATCTACTATCATCATTCATTTTAGTAATAATAATAAAATAAACCCCTCCTTGATTCCCCGATTGAGGTCCACTTGGACCAAAAGAGGTTCCTGGAGGGTTTTCTTTTTAACAAGAACACCTCCTTTAAAATTTACTAAAAATAACAAAGTCTCTAGTGTGTATGCTCTGTACTTGGCTGTAGTTCATCTGATTATTCAAGTTGCATCAAAATCACTTGAGTGACTAGAATAATTAGGATTCACTCTCCCCAAATTGACAAACCCTCAAGCGAAAATCCAACGCCTCAATCAAACCATTACTGTGGAAAAATACCCAAAGGAAGTGGGACTCCTAAAAAGTGACCTCGGGGCACCAATCTCTATTACACCTTTGGGTGCATTATGAACAACAACCTCAGAGACTCCATTCAGCCCACATATTCCTTGCGGGTAGTCGTGACGATTTAGTTTTGGACATACTTCAAGTACCCCCTGAGTATATCTGGAGTCCCCTCGCCTAAGTTAAATTACTCATATTCTTACATTAATTTAAAATCAACCAATATACAATTGCACAACATTTATTCTAGCACTTGCAAGCACTCTCAATTGTTTTTCGACTCCATTTTCAAGGCACTGGTCAACTGTTTATTTCTTTCAATCTATATGTGATTGGGTTTCATTTTCGTGCTTACTTGTGATTATCTCATCATGTTATTTGGTGTTTACAATTGTTAAATCAAAACTTCTAAAAAAATTACTCTTTAATACCATCATCATACCAAATAATTTTTCCTTAGTAACTTAATAGGGTCTACCCCCCTTGGCTTCGTTAGGAGTTAAGCCTAAACGGAGGAGTCAAGAACAAGGTGACATCCTTGACTCGAGACTTGCCCCCAAGGACACACCGAGAGGCTTGAATATTTCTGCCATGTAACCCAGGTGTGTTAAAGGTGGCAACAAATGGACCATTAGAATATCTCCCAAAGAGTACGGTAGCTCACCCAAAGCACAATCCCTCCATGACCAAGAATATGCAATAAAAACTGGAAATGGTTGAGAGAATGTGCTGCACTAGAATAAAACAAGAGCTTCCTTGTAGCTTACATCTAAAAATAAAAATCCATTAAAGCTCCATGAAATACCTGAATGTCCTTCTAGAAACAACAACTTGGATGGGAATCTTTCACCCTCGAAACTGGCTAAGGAAAGAAACTAGTCATCCACTAGCTCTCTCTCTTCACAAATGAAAATTTCTCAAATGATCAAAAGGAATTATCTTCATTGATCCCTATATTTTATAAACATCCTTACCCTTCTAAGGTTACCAATCCATACAAAAAATCAAGCCAATTCGAATTAGGGTGTGTGCTCAATATTTTCCATCTGTCCTCCCTTCCCTAGACTTCCATCTTCCCCCAATTCAAGTAGGGACCCATTGAGCTTCCCCAACTCACATGAGTGCCTTTTTGGATGCTATATTTAGGCCTAAAATGTCATAATGGTCATATTTCAGCCTTCAGGTCTGCAATATGTCATAAATTCCATAGCATCTTCATCATTGGTGTCATAGATGTCATAGATGTTAGGGAATCTAGCCCAAGTGTCCAAGAAGATCCCATTGGCTCTTTCTCTCCCATGTAAGTTATATTTCCTTCCAAATTCAACCTATGATGCATATGGAAAAGTGTATTATATTTCTAACTCATCCAAGAACATTAGGATTTCCATGGATTCAAAATTGCAAGAGGAGGATGCCATGTGGCACAAAAATTCTAGCTTGTGTGGTCCCCATAATCTCCACGTGTCTCCATGCTCCATTGCCTCTTCAATTTTCACTTGTATTTATTTAATTAGCTCCATTATTAAATATTTATTCCATTCTAACGTTTGAACATCATTTATTATCTCGCTCATTAAAATTCCAAATGTATCCATCCAACCTAGGGAACTAGTAGGATTGATGGAATTGTCTTGCTATGCAATTATTTGAATGGGGAAATTACAATTCTCCCCACCCAATATTGCTTGTCCTCAATCAATTTCATATTTGGATGCTACAAAAAAATTTCATATTCCCAAGTGGCATCCTCATTTGGTACTCCTTCCTTTGCACCAAGTGCTATGTTATGGTTCTGCTCATTAATTTTCTTTAGCTGCAATTTGAGTAGTGGCACTCATGTACTGCAATTTTGTGTTCCAAAAAGTAAAGAGATGTGGATTGTGCATATTGATATATCCTATAACATCACACTAACACCACAAGGATTAATCAAATCCATAAAAAACCAAATTTGCACAAATAATCTTTACCTCCATATTTTGGAAACCGTTTTTGAACTTTCACTCCTTTTTGCTTTTGTATAATTCTTTGGAGTTTGTTACAGAGAGAAACTTCCTGTGGCTTGGGTTTTAACACAATAGATAGAAAAAATGTGGAAATCAATCCTTTCCCATATGCAAGAGAAACCAAATATCTAACACTAAGGGATCATGGGTCATACCTTATTCCGGATGGTTGAAGTAGATCCCCGTTGAGCTTTTTCCAATCCCGCTTGTTTTAGTGATTCACTCTCAACAACAGTAAACAAGGAAAGAATTCCATATAATATGGTGTTAGATCTACTCTAGAATATATATTCATCAATGTATAAACAATCAAACATATCCATGGATTCAATATTCATTCAATTGCACATTAAATGGACAAGAAAATATATTTCTATTAATCAAATCAGATATTACACAGGTGACAACCTCTGTTGGCACATCTGCAAACCCGAGAAACTGAGTCCTCCACTTGGGCCTCCAACACCTCAATCCTACATCTCTCGATAGAAAGCTCAGAAGCAAAGGCAAGATTGGGAAGAACACAAAGTGCTCCAAAGGGACAAAGGGATGTAGACTCAAGTATAAGCAAGCAACGACAACAATGGACTATAGTTTTCTTGCTCTTCAATTCCTCCTCTTCAATGTCTCCAAGGGGTTCCTTATATAGCAATCCAAAGGGGTAATGAAGGGTAAAATATGAGCAATCTCAAGGAATATGGAAGGCCAAGAGTCAATTGGTTCAGACACACATAAAGGAAAACTCCAAAAATATTTGGATTTATGCACACGTATCGATGTATGCGGGTTTGAGGTCAATATCTGCGTATATACGCAAATATGGTATTAAAAGTCATGTACAACAATAAATAGGTGTTTTTAGGGATGAAATTGGAAACATCAAAGTATAATATTGGCCCATGGGGTCCAAAGATTCTGCAGAGGGACAAGGAAGACAATGAATATGTGATCAACCATGTGTGGTAAAATCAGCTGTAACAGAGTTGGTACTGAATTACCAAACTTTGAGTTTCTTAAGATTCCAAGAAAAAATCAGAGAGGAACCACCATGCGTGTTGCTACACTACTCTGATTACAATCATCTTCTCAAGTGGTGACTAAATATCCAATGCTTCTTGTTGCCCCCAAAATTGAAACCAATGAGACCAAAAATGATCCCAGGGTCCCATATGGTCCTGATACATGTATGGTGTGAAATGTATATGATGAAATGCCATGAACACCAAGCATGGAAAATTGAATCCATCTCTAAAAATGTCTCCCACATAGGAAACTGGAACATGACTCTGCAAAGATGAACTCAAATAACTGAAGTTGGTTTGCTCTCTCAAACCAACAACCAAACTGCTAATCCAAGTGAGATGAAACCAAGCAATTCCAAGATCCCATTGCTAGTATTGCACCCTTCCAAAAATCATGAGTACAAAATATAGATCTTGAAAGTATATAAGAACATCATACAAATGTACATCAATAAGGTACCTCATCAAAGAATCATGAAAGTGATTGTACATCGAAGTAAGTAGATCATCACGTGGCCCATACACACAAGCATCAAGTATTATTTCAGATCTTCTCCAATGACATAGGTGAGGATCCCATGCCCTATAATGCTGCTCCAAAATAATGTAATATGCATCAAAATAATAATCAGCCATGTGTTCTTTCATCCAACAAGCGAATGAAGAACCTCCACCAAAATATGAACCCAATAAGGAGCAAAGAAAACATGAAGACTTCAAGTGGATCAAATAAGTCTCATCAATACACCCATGAATATGTATATCATAATGAAATAACAGAGTATTTTTCTGCCAATAATAATATTCTTCAATCATATATATATTCACCCAAGTGTGGGATGAAGTTCCTCCAACATAAAATAGATTAGGAAAGGAGAAAGGAAAATCATGAGTCTCCAAGTGACTGAAGTGAACATCATAGGTGCACCCATGTAGATGTGTATCATCATAATGTAACAAAGTATGCTGCTGCAAATGTAAATAATATGGTTCTCTAATCATTTCATCATCAAAATGAGAGATATAAATTCCATACTCTTCATGTGGCACTATAAAAAATAAACCTTTCACCCATACTTCATTAGGATGAATGCCGAAAAATTTGGAAGTGTAGGATGTAGGAGAAAGAACCAACTCGCCCAAATGATAAGAAAGTGAAAAAATTTAATAATGTGAAGGATCCATACAGGTAGGATTATGCACCTCCCTTAAAAATGCAAAACTTTCGTCAAGGGTTAGTTCCAAGGTGGTGGAATCATGCATTTATTCAAAAAGTGTGTAACCATTTTCAAGAGGCAACTCATGTTCCTCTTCGTGACCACAAAATGTGATTGGATCTCATCAAGATCATCTTCAAACACATCAACGAACTGCAATTTTTCATGTTTCTCATGATCCATCATGTCATGATAATCCTCAAAGCAATATACCATATGACAATTTGAAACATAGGAGGAAGAACAAGTAGCTTGGAACCTTTCAAGAAGTTGCTCATTTTGAATTTTGAGCTTATGAATATCCTCATTATTATTAAAGTATACTTCATGTAACCATTCATTAATCTCAACCAATTGTTTTCTATCAAAAATCAAAGATATGAAATTACATTCGATGTTGCACATTGCTCTTTGAATCTTCTCCATGTCTTCAAGGAAGGATGGCTCATCCAATAAAGAAATTTCCCAACCCGAATTTGACACCAATGCTTTAGCGTCATGGAGTATGCTAAGGGCCTCATGGATATCCATTTCACTCATATTCAAATATGTTGATGTATTTGTAACTTTGGAATGTATTCACTTGTATATTTTATGTATTGTACCCCGATGTTTATTCCAGGAAGTTTCTGTAATGTAATTGAGTCATGTCATGCCCCGATGTTCCTATCAGGAAATTCAATAATGTAAAGAAGTGATGTAAATTCATAGAGGGTAACCCTCCTTATTGATCAAGGGTTAAAGTCCCCGCAGTTGTGGGGCCCTAGGGTTATTAGACTCTCCTAAAGAAGTCATCCCTAGTGAGTTATTGTCAAGTCGATAATTAGTATAAATAGAGAGTGAGCCTCTCTATTTATCACACATTCACTCACACTCAGTTGTAGTGTATAAATGAGAGAGAAGAAGAAGCTAGAACAAGAGAGAGAGAGAGACTACTACTGTCGGGAGATCATCTTACTATTTTGGGTTTTACTTTTGGTGTTGATTCTATCTCTGAGGAAGTTGCGGGGTTTTCTCCTTTATGGTTTCCCCAAGGAAAATCTTTGTGTCTATTGTCTATTGTGTTTGATTATTGTGCTTGTTATTCTCTCAATTAAAGATCCTAAGATAATGCTAGCTTGAATGATAAAAATCTAACATGGTATCAGAGCTAACTTGAGAATAAGACACTCTATAGCTGTGGAAACTAGGGATTTCTATTTTTTGGATCTCTCTCCATAGATTTTCAGCAAAAGAAGGTTGGACTGAATTTCCTTTCTAGGGCGCATCTTTCTATTGAAACAAAATCTATTTCTGAGCATTTTCAGTTTTTGACCCGACACTACTACCAAAAATTAGGGCTTTCCACATAAGTGGAATTTTTTAGTGAGCCCAGGCCTGGATTGATATCCTCCCCAAAATCGAAGTTTAGAGATCAAGATCAAAGTTTTTGGTTGGGTAGAACTCCAGGAAAGTCAAACCCTAATCTATTCCTGAACCAACTTTGCAGAGATTCAGATCCAGATCCAGTTCCAACATCTTAACCTGGTAATATCTAAATCTTTTTCATTTCCATTTGAGGTTCTCGGTTAAGATGTCACATCATACCAATCTTGATGAAAATCTTGAGGGAGATGATAACTTTCGAACCTGGAAGTATAGGATCTCCCTAGTCCTAGAAGAAAATGAGTTGGACTCTTACATCAATGAAAAGTTTCCAGTTCCAGAGGGAGATGAGGCTAAGGCTTTACACAAAAAGAAATTGGTCATGGCTAAGAGGATTAATGCTGATTCAATCAAGGATCACCTCATACCACAAGTTTCCTCCCTAAAGACACCTAAAGCTATGTTTGATGCCATGACCAAACTGTTTGAAGGGAAGAACATAAATCGAAAGATGACTCTGAGAAACCAATTGAATAATGTAAAGATCCAAAATGTGGAAACCATCCAGTCTTACTTTACAAGGGTCTCTTGGATCAAGGAACAACTTGAAGCAGTAGATGAAGAAGTGGAGAAAGCAAAAATTGTGATGACCACCTTGAATGGTCTACCTGGATCATGGGACTCCTTCATTCAAGGGATTTGTCCAAGAAAGAAGCTATTCAAGTTTAGTAGCTTGTGGGAAGAATGCTCACAAGAAGAAGCTCGAATGATAGCTCGAGAAGAAAATATGGGAATTGAAGATCAAGCTCTCACAGTACACTCCAAGAAAAGTAGAAGAAACTTTCATCACCCCAAAGGTAAGCACTTCCACCAAAAAGATAACACTAGAATATCTAACAGAGATTTATCTAAACTTAGATGCTATACATCTAATGAAAGAGGACACTTTGCCAGAGATTGTCCTAGAAACAAAAATAGCTCTCACAAGAAGAAGGGAAACAAGAGAAGACATCATGCTCATGCTGCAGAGGATGATGAACCTTCCACAAAGAGAATCAGACAAGAAAGTGATGATTCTTCAAGTGATGAAGAATATGTTTTGATTTTCGCTCTCATGGGAACTATCACACATGGAAGCAATGATTGGCTTATATAAAATGGGGCTTTCAAACATATTATAGGATTCACAGAATCCTTTGTGAAACTATCTGAACATGAGTCACCTCACAAGGTGAAACTTGGGGATGACTACCAGTATTCAATAAAACGTAGTGGTGAATCCTCCTATAAGCTAGACTTTGGAAATTCTATGAAGATGAAGGATGTATTGTTTATACCACGACTAAATAAGAACCTCCTCTCCATATCTACATTGGATGCAAAATGCATGAGGGTTGCATTTGTAGATGGCCAAGTTCTTATGTGGCCAAAGGGAAAGACTATTGATGATGCAGTAGTGATTGGGGAACAAGAAGGAGGTCTATACAAATTGAAGGGCCAACCATAACAAGATTTGGTTCATAACTTAGTAGAACCAAATGAACTTTGGCATAGAAGGCTTGCACATGTGCACTAAAGAGCACTACCACTTGCAAGAAAATTTGTTGAAGGCCTTCCAAAAATACAGACAAAACATGATGGTGTCTGTAAAGGATGTGCGAAAGGAAAGAACACAAAGAAGACATTTCCAAGTAGCGAGAGCAAGGCAAAAGGAATCTTGGAAATCATTCACTTCGATGTATGCGGTCCGATGTCATCCAGTTCATTAAGAGGGTATGTATACTATGTTTCTTTTATTGATGATTTTTCTAGGAAGGCATGGATATACTTTTTAAAGAACAAAAATGAAGTATTCAGCAAGTTCAAGGAATTCAAAGCCTTGATCGAGAACCACACAGAAAAGAAGATCAAGACCTTTCAATCAAATAATTGCAGAGAATTTACATCAAATGAATTTAAAGAGTTATGCAAAGATTCATGGATTAAGAGGGAGTTAACCACTCCATATAATCCACAACAGAATGGGGTTGCAGAAAGGAAGAATAGAACGATCATGGAAGCTGCAAGGGAAATTCTTTGTGATCAAGATATTCACATGCATCTATGGGAAGAAGATGCCAGAACAATGGTGTATGTATAGAACCGTACTCCACACAAAGTACTTGAGAACAAGACACCTGGAGAAGTCTTTTCCGGTAAGAAACCAGAAGTTAGCCATCTCAGAATATTCAGCTGTCCTGTATACATACACATTCCAAAAGAAAAGAGGACAAAGTTAGATCCTTCTAGAAAGAAGGGTATATTTGTGGGATACAGTGAAATCTCAAAAGCTTACAGAATATACTTCCCAGGATTCAAGAATATCGACATAAGCAGAGACGTAACATTCGATGAATATTCAGCTTACAACAAATCTAGAAAGAGACCAGTTGAAGACTCTGAAGAAATAGAAGCACCCAGAATTCAAGATACAACTATGAATGATGCAAATCAAGATGAAGATCGAGAAATAGAAGAACCTCGGGAAACTGTATATCCACCTCAGGAAAAGAATCCTCATAAGAGGAAACCCACATGGGTACGAGAGGCTATCCTAGGTGCAAAAAGATATGGGGCTCCAGAGGAAACACACAGAGAAAGAAAGAGAACTAGGTCCTACTTCGGCTATGTAGCCCTGTTATGTGACATCATTGATAAAGAACCTTCCAACTATGAAGAAGTGGCAGAAAAGAAAGAATGGAAGGATGCTATGATCGAGGAGTACCAATCGATCATGAAGAATGATGTATTTGATGTTGTCCCTAGACTAGAGGGGAAGTATTTCATGACTTCCAAGTGGATCTACAAGATCAATCATGTTGGATATGGAAACATAGAGAAATATAAAGCAAGACTTGTCGCTCGTGGCTTCTCCCAGAAAGAAGGAATAGATTATGAAGAAAATTTTGCACCTGTAGCCAGATACACTTTCATCAGATCAGTACTTGCTCTGGCTGCAGTGATGAAATGGAATATACACCATATGGATGTCAAGACCGCTTTCTTGAATGGTGTAGTGGAAGAGGAAGTGTATGTGGAGCAGCCACTCGGTTTTGAGACACATGACAGGCAGACTCATGTGTGTAAATTAAAGAAAGCCTTACACAGTTTGAAATAGGAACCCAAGACATGGTATAGCAGAATTGATAGCTTCCTATCCAGTTTGGGCTTTACCAAGAGTAAAGAAGATTTCAATCTTTACTACAATATTGAAGAAGGGAACCCAATGATACTCCTACTATATGTATATGATCTATTTGTAACAGGTATGGATGAGTTGATTGCTGATACGAAGCTTGCTGTTGAGTTTGAGATGAAGGACTTGGGTATGATGCACTACTTTCTAGGCATGGAGGTGTGGCAGAATGCAGATGGAATTTCCCTGGGACAAGGGAAGTATGTGGTAGAGATCCTGAAGAGATTCAGGATGATGGACTGCAAGGCCATGACCACACCTATGGAATTTAACCTAAAGCTATTTAGTGATGCTTCATCAGAAGTGGTTGATGCTACGATGTATCATCAGATGATTGGGTCCTTGATGTACCTGACGAATACGAGACCAGATATTTGCTTTGATGTGAACACATTGAGCCAGTTCCTAACAGATCCTAGACATGTTCACTTGATTACTGCAAAGCATATTCTGAGGTACCTAAAGGGTACAGTTGATTATGGGCTCAAGTATGAGACGAATCAGAAGATTAACCTGGAAGGTTATGTTGATTCAGATTGGGCAGGAATTGCCATTGATAGGAAGAGCACTTCAGGGTGTTGCTTCAGTATGGGATCAGGTGTGATCTCTTGATTTAGCAGGAAGCAGTCTTGTGTGGCACTGAGTACAGCCGAAGCAGAGTATGTCGCAGCTTGTTTGTCTAGTTGTGAGGTAGTGTGGATTAGAAAGCTGCTATCTGATTTGTTTGATCTCCAGTTGGATGCTACTTGTATATATTGCGACAACCAAAGTTGTGTAAAGTTGTCTGAGAACTCGGTGTTCCATGATAAGTTGAAGCATATCGAGATCAAATATCACTATATCAGGGATATGGTGCAAAGAGGAGCAGTGAAGCTCTAGTATGTTGCGACGGACGAGCAGATAGCTAATGTGTTGACCAAGCCATTGGCCAGAGTAAAGTTTGAGTACTTCAGGGAGAATCTTGGTGTTCTCCATATCGAGGTTCCTTCCAAGGGGAAGTGATGAGTCTGTGAGCCCTTCTAACATGGTGAGAGGATTGGTTCCTTCCATGGTCAAATGTAATTGTAGAGATGCTTTGATATGATTGTGGGTTGTGTTACCACATGATCAGTGCAGAGCCATTATGATGTGATTGAGGGATGTGTTCCCACATGATCAGATATAAGTGATGAAGGCCATTCTCTTGGGAGAATGGAGGCATTTGGTCAGCTACCAGGAATACTCAACCTAGAGCTAAGAGCCATTCTGATATGACTATGGGATTGGCTCCCACATGATCAGATATAAGTGCAGAGCCATTTTGATATGACTATGGGACAGGGATGATTTGAAGGAACCATACTTATTTGAAAGTGTATAAATGCTGGTGAATATTACCAATTCTTAAAATGCCAACTATAAAATGATTGGCGATATTTTTCAAAAACTATTTTAATTTCTAAGGATTTTATATCGTTTATATAATAATTTGTCAATTTTTGGGGTAAAAACATTTTACCCCATCAAAATTGGGTGAAAAAGGGCTTCAAAAAATGCAAAATGGTGAATCTTTTTCGGGAGAAAAACATGGAAAAATAGCCCACTAGGCTAAAATTCACCCTACTGTGGGATTGGCTCCCACATGATCAGATATAAGTGCAGAGCCTTTCCCCGGATGATAGATGGTGTGTCCTATCATGCCGACAGATGTAAGTGTAGAGCCTTTCCCCGGATGATAGATGGTGTGTCCTATCATGTCGATGGATGTAAATGCAAAACCTTTCTTTGATGGTAAATGGTGTGTCCTACCATGCCAGTATATATAAGTGTTGAGCCCTTCCTTGGATAGTATATGGTGTGTCCTACTATTCTATAGGATGTAAGTGTTGATCCTTTCTGACTGAGTCAGATATAAGTGCTTTTCCTTTCTCTGGATAGTATATGGTGTGTCCTACTATTCCAGTAGATGTGGGTGTTGAGCCTTTCCTTGGATGATAGATGGTGTGTCCTATCATGCCAGTGGATGTGAGTGTTGGGCCTTTCTGACATGGTGGTGCATGTGTTCCTCCCATGGTTAGATGTGAGTGATGGGCAAGATTTTCTGACATGGTTGTTGGATGTGTTCCTCCCATGGTCAGATGTAAGTGTTGGGTGGGCCATTCTGACTTAGGGTCAGATATAAGCGCTGAAGAAGACCTACATGGAGGCTAGGCCTACAAACAGCATGAAAAAGGGTTGGCTCTGCAGAACTTCCTATGACGAGAAGAATCGAGAGATAGCACCTATGATGATGATCCAACACAGATGATCCAGATCCAGTGATGATGACCCAGTGATGATCCAGTGATGATCCAAATCCAGTGATGATCCAGATCCAGTAATGAATATGACTTGAAGATGAAGATGAATTGAAGATGAAGATAACTTGATGATGATCCAGATGATACAGAGAAGAAGACCTATGCTGATAAATTGTGTCGAGAGAATACCTTCCTAGTTAAGAGGGAGTGTTGATGTATTTGTAAATTTGGAATATATTCACTTGTATATTTTATGTATTGTACCCCGATGTTTATTACGGGAAGTATCTGTAATGTAATTGAGTCATTTCATACCTTGATGTTCTTATCGGGAAATTCAATAATGTAAACAAGTCATGTAAATTCATAGAGGGTAACCCTCCTTATTGATCAAGGGTTAAAGTCCCCACAGTTGTGGGGCCTTAGGGTTATTAGACTCTCCTAGAGAAGGCGGCCCTAGTGAGTTATTTTCAAGTCAAGAATTAGTATAAATAGAGAGTGAGCCTCTCTATTCATCACACATTCACTCGCACTCAGTTGTAGCACATAACTGAAAGAGAAGAAGAAGCTGGGACAAGAGAGAGAGAGACTACTGCTGTCGGGAGATCATCTTACTGTTTTTGGGTTTTACTTTTGGTGTTGATTCTCTCTTTGAGGAAGTTGTGGGGTTTTCTCCTTTATGGTTTCCCCTGGGAAAATATTTGTGTCTATTGTCTATTGTGTTTGATTGTTGTGCTTGTTATTCTCTTAGTTAAAGATCCTAAAATAATGCTAGCTTGAATGATAAAAATATAACAAAATACCCTTCAATGAAGGATGGTTCATGGAAGTGAACCTCCTCTTCTTCTTTCTTCTTGATTTGATCAACTTCTTTAAGCTCAAGTGGTGATGGGGAAGTTGATCTTGGTTCTTCATTATCTGTCACAAGGTCTTCGTATTCATACTTATGAGAAATTTGTCTTGTAGCAACATTTTCAAATCTGATCTCTATGTCACCAACATAGAGCAGTGTGAGCACCCATCACTAGGCTTCATAGTTCAAGAATCCATCAATAGTTTCTCCTTGATTGGAACAACCCCCATTAGTAAGGATTATGTTATTTTCTTCACCTTCCTCTTTATGCTCTTCTCTGCAATGACCTTGAGGTAATTGATGTTCCACTTCATGATTCTCTATTTCTTCCTTTAATGGCATATCTAGGCTATTTTCACAAATAGGATGATTTTTTCTCATTTCATGCTACTCCAAACTTGTGGATTGATGATTGTCTACTAATGAATTCACATTTTCCTTCTTGTGACTAAATCCATACTTAACAAGATATTATTGGAAATAATACCTATCATGAATATCCCCTCTCAAATTTCGATTCTCTTGGAAGCATGCTTCAATATCTATGGTTGTAATTTTTTCTTTCATTAGTTGAGGAGGAAGGAAAGTGGGCATAGTGGGCCTATTATGAAGCCAAGACATGTCTGCAAATTTTTCTTAAACAGATGGTATTAATTCATAGGTGCAAGGAACATGCTTTGGTACCACTTGTAATTTCCCTTTTTTGGAAATTTTATTAAAATGACAAATTATTCACTTTTTTCCCTATTTCGACCTTTGACTAGTTTTGATGTCTAAGTCTCCAAATTGACCCAAATGTTTCAAAATATTATTAGAAGGTATATGAATGATATTAAGACTTGAATATTATGTTTAGAGACAATTTATGACCCTCCAAATACTTCTTCATACTTGTTTAATATTCTCTCCAAGGTAGGAGTTTTCACTAGCGAATTGGGGTTCCAATTCCCCCAGGGTAAATGTTGAAAATGGATTTCCAAATGCTCCAAAACCCACTCAAATTTTTGAATAGGTGAAGAGGATTTTTAATGGAAATTATTAATTTCTCATTCACATCATTATTCAATTTATAAATTCTTGTTATAACCCTCTCCCAAATAGCTACAAAATCACTAGTTCGACCCTTGGGAAAATGGCACCAAATCTTCTCCAAATGCAAATAAACTGAGTAAGAGGACTTAAAATGCTTAAGTTATAGATATAAAAATTGTAATACTCATCAATGATATTCCATTCATCATAAATATATCAGAGAAACATTATTTCATTCGAAATCATCAGCATTACAATGACATACATCAATATAGTGGGGAAATGGTCATGGTTTGCTCATTAATAATCACTTTTACATACAAAAATTTTGTATTTAGACCCAAGAATTTCTGAATATGAAGAAAAGAGTATATTAATATTATCATATATGGACCATGAGAATCTCTCCCAAAGAGTACAATAGCTCACCCAAAGCGTAATCTCTCCATGAGCAAGAATATGCAATAAAGACTATAAATGGTTGAGAGAATGTAATGCACTAGAAGAAACCAAGAACTGAACCATAGATTACACCTGCAAATAAAAAATACATGAAATACCTGAATGGCCTCTCCAAACACCAACTTGGATGGGAATCTTTCACCCTCAAAATTGGCTAAGGCAAGAAACTATTCATCCACTAGCTCTCTCTCTTCACAAATGAAAATTTCTCAAATTATCAAAAGCACTTCTCTTCTTTGATCCCTATATTTTATAAACATACTTATCCTTCTAAGGTTACCAATCCATCCACAAACTCAATCCAATTCGAATTAGGGTGTGTGCTTAATATTTTCCATGTGTCCTCCCTTCCCTAGCCTTCCATCTTCCCCCAATTTGAGTAGGGACCCATTGAGATTCCCCAAATCACATGAGCACCTTCTTGGATGCTATATTTATGCCTGACATGTCATAATGGTCAGATTTCATCCTTCAGGTCTGCAATATGTCATAAATTTCATAGCATCTTCATCATTGGTGTCATAGATGTCATAGATGTTAGGCAATCTAGCCCAAGTGTCCAAGAAGCTCCCATTTGACTCTTCCTCTCCCATGTAAGTTACATTTCATTCCTAATTATACCTATGATGCATATGTCCAAGTGTATTAGCCTTCTAACTCATCCAAGAACATTAGTCTTCCCAGAGATTTGAAATCGCAAGAGGAGGATGCCATGTGGCACATAAATTCTAGCTTGTGTGGGTCCCATAATCTCCATGTGTCTCCATGCTCTATTGCCACTTCAGTTTTCTCTTGTATTTATTTAATTCACTCCATTATTAAATATTTATTCCATTCTAATGTCTAAACATCATTTATTATCTCCCTTATTAAAATTCCAAGTGTATCCATCCAACCTAGGGAACAAGTAGGATTGATGGAATTGTTCTGCTATGCAATTATTTGAATGGGGACATTACAAGAAGTTATCAAACAAGATAGTAGACTTAGAAAATGAGAAAGGATATAGTTGATCTAGAGCCACTCAATCCTTGTTACAAGAAAATGGAAGAAATCGGATAGCCTTAACCGCCTCTAATTAATTTTGTTGTTTTAATTTTTAATGAAGTAGGAATGGACCATTTCTATACTTTTAATCAAGAACATCACTCTGAAAAATTTTCCCGCAGTGGATAAATTCGATGACTTTGGCTATGAATCAACTGTTAAATTCCCAATTGACATAGACTGATGTAGAAGAACACCAAACAAATAATATGGAAGAAACAAATGAAGAAACAACGATGGTATTATGGGATTGGGAACCCATATTGGGGTTGAGCGAGCAACAGCAGACTGGAGAAATACAATTATCATCAATAAATCTTATAACAAGGAGTAAAGGGACAGAAATGGATCAAATTTTAGTGCTGCCTAAAACAAAGAATATAAAAGAAACCATGAAGAAAATTATCAGCACTACTCAAACGCAACCTAAGTTTAAACTGGAAAACATAAAAGCGATAAATCCAGTAGTTAATAAACCTGTGAAAACCTTGGAAAACAAAACAGAAAGTACTAAGAAAGGTTAGGTAGAATATGACATGGGGTATGATATTGTGGAAGACATTAAGAAAACTAAAGTAAATATTTATTTATTTGAATTATGAAATCTGCCTCAACAAAGAAAGAAATTATTGGAAGCCTTTGATCCATAACTCGACAGTACTTCAAAATCCATTGAATTAGATATTGATATTAACGAAGCAATCATTAGTGGAAAATCTAAATCTCATACTTTGACTTTCCTGTTATCATTTGAAATTTTGAATCACAATGTACATAACTGTTTGGTAGATTCTAGAGCCTCGTCCAATGTAAGAATATTAATGGCCAACCAATACCATCCCCATCTTAGATAATTCAACTAGATAGCTATGTTGTTAAGGTTATAGGGGAAATGAAAGATGTGCTAATTTGACTGTCTGTAGATCCTAGAGTGTGCCAGTTCATAGATATTATGGTGGTATATATACCTGAGTCTTATGGATTAATATTGAGCAGGTAATGGTCAACGAAACTTAACGGTTACTTTGCAACCGATTGGTCTCACATGTGGCTTCCATACCAAAATATTCAAAATCAGATTAAGATACTGAGAGAACCACATATGAAACAGAACGTAGCTCAGTTGGAAGAAAAGAACGAACCGATAAATTTCTCATCTTCAATTTTGGGAAACTACGTTTTAGAGATTGAACCAAGGAATTACCAAGATGAGGAAGTCATTTGTAAATCATATACGCATTATGATCTCCTTCGATTTTCATGGACTGATGACATTGATTGTAACATAGTAAATTTAGTCACTAATGTAGGAAATGATACTAGCCAGATAGATTTAGAATATAGATTTTGTATTTTGTATTTTGACGGTTCTAAAACACAAGAGGGGTTGGGAGAGGGTTGTGTCCTGATTGATCCTGAAAAGAATAAACATTTTCTCTCTTGTAGGCTAGAGTTTGAATGCACAAATAATACGCTGAATATGAAGCCCTAGTCCAAGGTTTGAAAAAATCCATTGAATTAAATGTAAACAATTTAAAAGTTTTTGGTGATTCTAAGATAGTTGTTAGGAAAATAAGAGACACCATTCATTGTTTATCTCCACACCTTAAAGGATATCAATATGAAGTATGGAATTTGATAACACATTTTAATTCTTTTCATATAAATTCAATTCCTAGATTTCAAAACGTTGCGTTGGTTTATTAGCTACTTCTTCTTCCAGGTTAGTTCCAACTAATCATAATTGTTCCATTGAAATTATTTTTAGGCCATTGGTAGCTGACAATATCACAAATCTAAGGGTGTTTGATGATGATGAGAAGATTATCAATTTTATTACCAATGATGAAGTTTTCAAAGAATATGTGATTGATGATGAAGAACATCACGCAGATTTACAAAATGGAGAGGTGACCGAAGGAAATTTCATGCCCAAAGGACTAAGGACACTTGAGGGATTGTTTGATCTGCAAAACAAATTCAGAAAACCAGCCAACGTGAAAACCAAGAGTTCATCTATGCAATATGAGCTGATAAATTTAGGAACGAAAGATGGGCCCAAGTATGTAAATTTGGGAAATTGTTGCTCACCTAGAGAAAGGTATCGGTTCATTTAATTGTTTCATCAATATAAACATATATTCTCCTGGACATATGAAGATCTAAAAACATATGATACACGCATCATTCAACATATAATTCCTATTAAGACATGTGTAAAACCATTTCAGCAACAAATCAGAAAAATGCATCATAAGTTAGAGCCTTTAATCCAAAACAAAGTAAAGAAGTTACTAGATGCAAAGATTATCTTCAGAGTTCGACATTCCGAATGGGTGGAAAATTTAGTTCCAGTAAGGAAGAAGTTAGGATAGATAAGGTTGTGTGATGATTTCCAAAATCTAAATAGAGTGTCAAATAAATATAATTATCCAGTTCCTTTGATGAAACAAATTCTTCAAATGGTATCAAGCTCAAAGTTGTTCTCCCTTTTAGATGGATTCTCAGGTTACAATCAAGTGCTAGTGGCCAAACATGATTGATTGAAGACTACATTTCGCACAAAGTGGGAAACGTTTGCTTATAGGAGAATGTCGTTTGGCCTCATAAATGTCAGAGCTACATTTCATAGGGACATGGATATTTCATTTCGAGGATTAATCGGCCACTGTGTAGTGGTATACTTAGATGATGTGACAGTTTTCTCCAAGAAAATAGAAGACCACACTTTTCACTTGAAACATATTTTTGACCGTTGTAGAAAATGTGGCATATCTGTAAATCCAAAGAAGAGCATTTTTGCGGTTCTTGAAGGAAAACTGTTGGGTCACATCATCTCAATGAAGGGAATCTCAATAGACCCAGAGAGAGTTGAAGTTATATCTTAGATTCCCTTGCCCCATAATAAAAATTCTATGCAATCATTTATGGGCACAATAAAATTTGTTTGAAGGTTTGTACCAGATTTTGCACAAATTGTAAAACCTTTGCAGTAAATGGTGAAGCAAAGCATACAATTCAAGTGGACTGATATCGATAAGGCCACTTTTAAAGACATCAAAAAAGAAATAGCTCATGCACCTTCTTTAAGAAGTCTGGACTTTGAAAAGGATTTTATTCTATAGACCTTTGCTTCAGATAACTCTCTCGCAATGATGCTCACTCAGAAAGGATAATTGGGAGATCAATACCCGATATCATTTATGAGCACTGGATTACAAGGGGATGAATTGAATTACCCAGCTGTAGACAAACATGAATACGCAATTTTCAAGGCAATTAAACAATTCAGGCCTTAAATTTTGAAAAACAGAAAAAAAGTTATTGTTCCTCATCCGGTTGTCAGGTCCCTCTTTGTACAGAAAGAAATGGGTGAGCGAAGAGGAAACTGGGTGACAGGACTACAAGAATATGATTTGGAATTCAACCCAGCTACTATCATTAAAGGTCAAGGATTGTGCAAGTTGCTTACAAAAATTCATGAAAATGAAGATTATGATTGGGAGAATGAAGCTGAATTAAACTTAATTGATGTAATACCCTAGATTTGACCCCGTTTGCATTAAAAGATACATGATGTATATATTGTAATTAATCGTCACTAGTACAAGTGATCAATTTTGCCACGGCAAAAACGTGGCAATATCCACAGATAAGCGTGGATATTGCCACGTCTAAGTGTTTTTTTTGCCGTGGCACATGTTTCGTCGCTATAGCGATGACCCCTAATTTTCTGTGGATACAGCGACAATGTTCTATATTTATTTAGTTGTCTAATCCGTCGCTATAGCGACGGAAAAACCTCAGGTATAGCGACGGGGATGCTATACCTGCGACGGTCAGACTTGGAAAAGTTCCACGGCACACCGTCGCTGTATCCACGCCTAGCCGTCGCTGTATCCACTCTTGTCCGTCGCTGTATCCACGCCGAGCCGTCGCTGTATCCACGGCTGTGAAATTTTTAAAAAAATTGTCGTCGCTGTATCCACGGCTATAACTATTTAAAAAAAAAAAATAGAAATGCCATAAGACCAATTCCATGTGGAAGTAGGTCATAATCCTTACATAATTAGTATACCCCCATCACATGCATACATACATCTCTCACATCTTTATCTCATGCTTCATATTTTAAAGAGGCTAAATGGGGAGTAATTGCATAACCTAGAATTTCAATTGCTGTAGAGAAAGGTTACCTTTCAAGGACTGGCCTCCAGTTTTAGAAAAGTTTAGAAGGAAAATTCAACATTCAAGAGACCCAACAGCTAAGCCCTAATGTACAAATGGTACTTGTAAAATCAATGCTATCATGTTTCTGCACTCTCATGTCTCCACAAGAAGTGTTACTTGAAATGGGGAAACTAATCATATTTCTTCTGTTGATATAAGGGAGGAAACAAAGGGAAAAAATCACCTTGATCATTGATGGCTTGGGAAAAAGCAAAACTTCCATATCTAGTTGGGGTTTTGGGATAAAATACTCCATATCGAGTCAGGATCCTGGGATAAGAGATTCTTTCCTATCCAACATTGTTATGGGAGCTAAAGTCTTATGGAAATCAGGTTTCTGGAAAAACAGCATGGTGGAGGGAATTACGCTGGAAAATATATTTTAAAGAGGCAAAAAGAAATAGGATCGTTTTGCAAGACCCTCCCCTATGGATGTTCCTAAACCTGTAAGACAATCCTAAGGGCATTCACCCTTATCAAGACTCACTCTTTCAGGTCACCCATGAATGAGAAAACAAACAAAATATGGAGGAACTCCATTATGTCCCCTAAGCGGAGGGGCAGAAAATAATGGTGTTCACGCTCTTGCTGATATTTCTCTTTGGAGTGAAGATGAGAAACCAGTTTGGATATGTTCAACCAGCATCATTTTCTTGTAAATAAGATGGAAGAACTTTCATGGGGAAGAACTTTCTTGTACATAAGAGGGAAAAGTGGTGGAGGAAGCCGCAGAATTGATCAGCAGGGGTATTCCTTTTTCTATATTCTTCCCAGTAATTTCTGGTCAAGTATAGATGGCAAGAGAGGGCTGGAAGACCAAAAACAACAAGAAAAGAAAACTTTCACTGAAACTGATTTTGGCAACGCTCTTCAAACATTTTCCTACGATCTATAAACACCATTCCAATCTTTATGTTCTCCCCTTAATTCTGCGTTAGTGCTGGGTCTTTTTCTGCTCTGCCAAAAATAAAAGAATCTGTCCAAAACTTGGTAACATTCCGTTTTCACCTAAACACAGGTTTGCTGGTTTTAACATTTCTCCAGAGGATTTTATAAATTATTTGGAATCAAGCTAGCAGTCAAACGGTGCCTTCAATTTCTTTTGTTGAGGCGATTTCCATTTCTCTAAACGTCCTCTATTCGCCAAACAGTCACTATATTTAAATGTCCTTTGTTCTGAAAACAGTCACTATTTCTTCCACGTATATGTTCAAACAGCATTATTTACCCAGCATTTATCAAACAATTCAGAATGGCATTAAAAGAGTCACGACTTTACTTCCTGGGCAAATTCAAATCTATTCTGGTTAACTTCAGCAAACGAATGAATGCTTTCACTCTAGCGATTTTTTAATCAATGAATGATCTGGTTTTCTTTACAGGAAGTTTACAATTGTTTTCTCACAGATATATCATAAACATCAGTTCATCCAACGCTGGCAGTAAGAAGAATGTATAAAAGAGACTCATGTTTCTCCACGCTTTTCAATTGAAATTAGTTCTCTTCAACCATAAAATGACAGAACAACACTTGCAAATTTCTAGGCTAGAACAACACTTGCAAATTTCTAGGCAAGTCCAGATACTCTCCACGCTTTTCAATTGAAATTAGTTCTCCTCAACCATAAAATAACAGAACAAACACTTACAGATTTCTACGAACTGTAGCAGTTTAGTCAATCACCCACGATTTCGCAGAGAAACGTCCAAGTGAGGTAATCCACAGCATCTTGCTTACTTTCAATGGTACCTACAACCACTTCAGCATTCGCATGGTCATGGAGAAAGTGATCAAGATGACTCTCCACTGGGAATGGCTCATATAAGAACTTCTTTAATATTCTTTGCGAGGTGCATGGCACAAAATCACACATTTCCCAGCATTATCAAGCAGAGGCCTACTGGCATGGCCCATCATTTGTAAAAGGTCAGTAATAGGATAGTCGGTATGAGCATTCTCACGCCCATCATAATACTGTGTCCCCATGACAACAACCAAATGTGCAGACAAAAACAACCCCCAACACATTGAACTGCTTGCAACACACACCTGAATTGCCCCTGCACTAAACAACTGAGTTACCAATTCTTTTTCCATTAAACTGAGACCCTCATGTAGATACCCAACCCCATGAGTCAACACATGACTCAAAGTAGATTCCTTAACTTTTGCAATGAAAGGTGCCAGATCTTCTTTGGTACATTGAAGAAATTGGGATCTTTCTCCACCATTTGCATTTGAGTATGTGACCAGATCAAGAGCAGTAAGCCGTGCATGTTTCCATGTTGTAACAAACACTAGAGCGGGTTTGCCTTCCTTTGCATGTTGAACTATTGATGTGTAAGTTGGCTTGGTCATTGCCTACATTCGAGCCTCGAAGTTTGCTATATCAATCCCTTGAATGTGGATCTCAATTGGTACAGGACGCACACCAAGTGGAAAATTGAAAAGCCCATGTGCAGTAGCACCAATCCACTCTCCAAGATCTTTAGCATTTGCAAGTGAAGTGGAAAGCGCAATAATACGGATACGATTTTCAATTTGGCTTGAAATATACCTCATTCTAGATACAATTAACTCCAAGATTGGACCACCCTCTCCTCCAATTAAATGAAGTTCATCCACAATGAAAAGGCTGACTTGCTGAACCAGTTTGCGTTGTTTCCATCTCCGAGACAAAGCATCCCATTTCTCTGGTGTGCTTATTATTATCTGGCCCTTTTCAAGGAGCTTCAAATCAGTTGCAGATTCACCTGTCAGCTCAACTACTTTCAGTTCCAATCCTTTGCCAAATTTCTGCTCCCAATCCCGATATCGCTCTTTGGCAAGAGCTTCTATAGGAGCAATATAGACACATCGAAATACACTGTCTGTGCCTTTTTGATGCAATCGTAGTAAAGCAAACTCAGCATAGATAGTCTTACCGCTACCAGTAGGTGCTGCAACTAAAACATTATCATCTAAGTTATAAAGCACAGTAAATACATGAGTTTGAATAGGATTGAAGTGTCTAAACTGTTGATAAAGTGCTTCATATGAGGGATTTCTTAACGCAGACACAGGAAGTGGCTGCAAGTCTAGCAACTCAGTTGGAGGTGGGTATTTCTTTGGCAAAATAAGATGTCTAAATGAAACTGGCAATATTGTCTGTGACCCTAACCACTTATCAGATTAAACACAAATAAAGTACTGGGGAGGAAGAGGTTCATGGATGGTGACAGTGAAGCTCAGATGATGGTCATCTTCAACAAACTGCATTTTTAACATAAAATATTCATGA
>LPNX010038929.1:10488-21119 GCA_001517045.1 Pseudotsuga menziesii | reverse complement strand
TCTATTATAAATTAAAACTTCTAACTTGCAAACCATTTACTTGATAATAATATATATATAAGCAATGAGTCTATTGTAAACTGCCACTGTCCCTTCTGGAACAAAATTACTTTTACACAATACATCTATAATATTAATTTAACCAAAATAACAAGTAATAGAACCTATTCATTAATTAATCGAAGAAATTAACAAGGGTTTCACTTCAGGAAAAACCCTAGCTTGTAATTTTCCAAACAAGTAAAATTAATATTATAAATTACACACTACGAATAAGTTACAGTCCTTTAATAACAATGTATATGAACAAAGGATATTTAGACAGAATGTTATTCATTAACAGTCAGATAGGACAAACCCTATTATACACAGAGTTACAATAGACAAGATTACTGTAAAAATGAGACAGAGCTCGAAGCAAAACCTTTTTAAAACCCAATGTATTGTATTGACAGGCAGAAAGGCTACAAACTTAATCATATTACAATACCCAGCTCAGGGCCGGTGTACCCAGCATCGTGGCATGGGTTTTGAAAAACAAAACTAACATTCATTATATCAAAACCTACATTACTGTATAATCTTTATAAGTCAAGAAGAGAGCAATTACAAATCACGGCATCGAGCCGGAGCCACCCTGCTATATGCAAGGGTTTAAAACAAAAAAAAATCTTAAAAAAAAACTGAAGACCAAGCATCCCAAGACTGGGGAAAACGAGTCGGTAACTTCTTCCAACTGAAATCATTTCCCTAGGTTTGTACAAGCAGGGAGTGCCACTTTGTAACCGGGGCTTACTAGTAGACTAGATGCAAATCCAAACGTGAAGAGGATTCTTATAAACAAAAAGGGTGAACCATCACCTACACGAGAAAACCAAAATCTTGATTTAAAAATTGAGTTTACAATTGTAACTGTATTTTTAAAGCTTACAAACATTTTTTTTTAAACAAATCGTTACCTAGAAGTGTTGAAGACCAGGGCCACAAAGAAGGCAGACCAACACAACGAATAGTCCAACCCTCGCGTTCACCTAAGAAGGAGGTAGTTGGGTTCAAAATACTAACTACATCAATGACTAGAGCAAGAGCAAGCATTGACAATGGCCACACCACGATTTGACACTAAAAATTACTTACTGTGTAACACTACCCTCACACACAACAAAGTTTGTTTGCAGGAATCAAGTCAAAGGCGAGTTGTGAACTTCACAACTCTTACAATGGGTGACAGTACTTCTCATTACACAAACAAGGAACTGGAGGCGAGAAAAAGGAGCCCTCATGGCCGCAATGAACCAGTCAGAGAAGAAACCAAAAACCCTCGACAAGAATGAGATCTAGAGTTGCATCATGAGCTTTTAAGATATGCATTGCAGAGTGATAAACGTTCCACGTTCCCACCAAATATTTCCATCCACAATGGGTCGAATGATATAGTTGCCACTGCATTCTCAGGACAACAAATCATTGACAATGATTTAAACAATGACTATGATAACAAGGTAATATACAAAGTCAATAACGCATCATTTCAAATGATAAACTATGAAGTCGAGCCATGTTGATAAACAAGATTTTTGTAGTGTTGATAAACATTGCTATATAAACCTTGAAATCTTCTTTGGTAAAGAACCAAGACACTTATTGCATCAATAACTTTGTTTCATATAATCCTTGTTAAATAAACTTATTATGAAGAGATCAATAGTGTAATAAAAGTTGTTGCACATAAGTGGATGATACTAATTTTCACCGTCTCTTTTTATAACCATAAACGAAGCATATCTATGCTGTGAGAACTAGTGTTATGCAAACACTAAAGCCTAAGAAGCTGGTTAAAAATCATTACTTTATGAACGTAAATAACAAATACACCCTAGCATAACTCTTACTATTGAATGTAGTCTATTATTCTAAGAGTAAGATAAGCTTCTAGGATAGTAAAACTATCAAACCAAGATTTGATTGGACTTGGTAGAAAAAGATAGTAAATCTATTTAAAAGTAAATCTAGTATCACTTATATGACAAGGTAATTTCGTTACATTACTTAAGTAATGAAGAAGTTTGGAAATTGAAATCATAACTTGTCAACATTTACGCAAATGATCATTTATAAATACAATGCATTAATAAACTGATAAACTTCCTCTACTAAAGCTTAATAAAGGATAAAGCAAAGAGTTCTGTATAAGATTGTTTCTTGAAAGGTCTTAGGTTTGTTTCCATACTTATAAGCAGTGGTGTACATTTCATAAATAGCAACAGCAATAAACTTTTGTTCCAACAAGAGTATTGATATACTAAATCTTAAGCTCTATGAAGAATTGGAAATTTATTTAGCATAAAGATGGAAACAAGATTTATCTAACATAGCATACATCCTGATAAAAGACAGTCAGTACAACAAAGATACTAATCATAATGACATATATATATATATATAAAGTACTATCACGACTGTAAAACAAGTAAAAGAAATGTCACTTTACCTTGTAGTACCTTGACTTCTACTAAGCAAACTTTACTCTAGCAGTATATTATGCTAAAAGAAGTATATCTGGAATAACTCTTACTGGTTCAAAATTTACCTGTGAATCCTGTAAGATTCAGAATTCCTGGTAAGTTAGCAATCGCTAAGTAAGCCCCAGCTAGAAAGTAACTTCTCACCTACTTGACAAATCAAACCATCAGTATAGCTAAAAATAACTTAATGTAGATTATTTACATCACATATAGAAATTAAAATAGTATTAATCAATACGTGTTTAAGTTAATGGTTACTTTTGTTAACTGTTTCATTCTTTCCTTTAATTGTTAGCAGTTATCAAACTACGACTATAAACAGTTTATGTTACATCAAAAAAAATTATTTTTTGTGAAAATTTGGGGTTTTGACATGTGGTATCAGAGCACAAGGTTCAAACACTAGGCCTCGATGAATCCCAACTAGCTTTTATGAAACAGTGATTTTGAATTATTTTGCTGATGTATTTTCTTTTAATGTTATTCAACAAAGAAATTATTTCTGAAGTTTAACCACAGGTATGGAAAGGCTCGAGGAATACGTGGAGGAGGAATCTCCATTTACTGAACTAGAAAACTTACCAAGAGACCCTATACAAGAATATCTAACCACCAACTCCTCAGAACTGTTACAAATAGTAAAAGATTTAAAATCTGAAATGGAATCAATTAAACGAGAGAATGAAAGGATTCTGAGGGCTCAGGAGGAGCTTAATCAGATCCTAACATAAAGGTTTCAAACTGAGGGTAGGGGTAAAAGAACTGAATCAGAAGATACAAGTCATTAACATAAGTTTAAAAATATGAAACAGACTAAAAATGAAAGCAGCTCATCTTCAGAGGTGTTTGGTGATCAACGTAAATTTCTCTCCACTAGTGACAGTAGTGATGACAACCATCATACTAAAAAGAGAAAATATAAACCCTATGAGGAAATTTCTGGAGAGTTAAAAAAGATTAAACCACCAACATTCAATGGAGAGACTGAGAAGGGGGAGGAAGCGAAATCCTGGTTATCTGGGATGAAGAAGTACTTCCATATATATAACTGTTCTAACCAATTAAAGGCTAGAATGGCTATCTAAAATCTCTCAGGAAAGGCTGACATTTGGTGGTAGAACTTGAAGAGGGTGAAGGGAATAAAAGAGAAGATCGTAAGTTGGAGTACCTTCAAGAGGTACTTTAAAAAGAAATTTATGTCTAAACAATACTATGAAGAGAGAGAAAAAGAATTCTATGATCTTAAATTAGGATCAATGACTACGAAAGATCTAAATAACAAGTTTTAAGTCTGCTTAGGTATGTGCCATACCTTGTAGATGAAATACCAAAGGTACAGTTATTCCTCAGTTGTCTACCTTATCATATTAAGGATAGGATTGAGTATGACAATCCAAAGACTTTGGAAGAAGCTATGAGGAAAGCCAACTTCTGTTATGAACAGAATTGGAAGAAGGAAAGCATGGCCAACTGGAAGGCCAAGAAGAATAATAACCATTATGATCAAAAGAGGAAAGAATTTGTGCCCAACAGAAATTCTAAAAACAATAAGGCCAAAAATTTTCCTAACAAGAATTTCCAAGGAAATAAGAATAATTCACCAAGCAATAAGAATAATTCCAAGGGTAAAGAATTTACTAATAACCATGGTAATTACACCAAGAACTTTGAACGCAAAGAACCTATAAAGTGTTGGGAGTGTAATGGCCCACATTATGCTTCATTCTATCCTAATCGAAAAAAGATTGTCAGTAATATTCATACCATACAAGAGGAGATGACTTTTGGAGAATTAGCAAGGACCATGCCCAGAATCAATGCAGCCTTGGAGAATCGACAAGCAGAATATCAAACTTCCATGGTGGAAATAGAAGGTATGATAAACCAAACCCCTATAACTATTTTAATTGATCTAGGAGCTAGTCTCAGTTATATTTTACCTAAAATGGTAGAAAAATGTAAGTTGCTTGTAGAAAAATTTGAAAATTTTTGGTTGGTTCAGTTAGCCACTGGAGCTAAAAGGAAGGTAACTTGTTTTGTAAAAGAATGTGCAGTAGTTATGGATCAATTTGAAACTATTGTAAAGCTTAATGCATTACCTCTTGGTTCTTATGATTTACTGATCGGTATGGATTGGTTAGAACAACATAGGGTAATTTTAAATTGTTATGATAAAACCTTTACGTGTGTAAACAATGATGGAAAACCAATAAGTGTAAAGGAAATCCCTAAAAAAACAACCATAAGGCAGATTTCTACTCTACAGCTTAAGAAAGTTGTTAGGAAGGGTTGTAAAGCTTATGCAGTAAGAATAACTCATGAGGAGAATCTAAATAAGGCAGATAAATTAAAATTGCAAGACATACCAGTCTTAAGAGAATACGTTGATGTATTTCTGAAAGAAATTCTGGGACTACCTCCAAAAAGGGAACTGGATTTTACCATTGAGCTGGTACCTGGTGCAGTACCTAGCTCAAAGGCCCCTTATCGAATGAACATACTTGAACTTAATGAATTAAAGTTGCAAATAAAAGAACTTATTGATAAAAAGTATATTCGACCTAGTGTGTCTCCCTAGGGGGCACCTGTCATCTTCGTTAAGAAAAAGGATAGAACCATGCGACTTTGCATAGATTACCGTCAGTTGAATAAGATGACTATCAAAAATAGATACACGTTGCCCCGCATAGATGATCTATTTGATAAACTACGTGGAGCCACGGTGTTTTCGAAAATTGATTTAAGGTATGGATATCATCAAGTTAGGATTAAAGATGAAGACATCTTTAAAACAGCTTTTAGAACTCGATATGGCCATTACGATTTTGTCGTCATGCCATTCAAGCTTACTAATGCCCCAGCTGTTTTTATGTGTTTAATGAACAACTTTATGCATAAGTATCTATATAATTTTGTAGTCGTGTTTATCGACGATATATTAATCTATTCAAAAACTGAAGAAGAACATAAAGAACATATAAAAATTGTTTTCCAAGAGTTACGAGATCATCAACTTTTTGCAAAGTTTAGTAAATGTGATTTCTTCAAAGATAAGATTCAGTACTTAGGTCATGTGGTGACTAAGGAAGGGATTTCGGTGGATCCCAAAAAGATAAAGGCAATCGAAGATTGGCCGGTTCCTAAAGATGTAACTGATGTTCGATCCTTCATGGGAATTATCGGTTATTACCGAAGGTTCATTGAAGGTTTTTCGAGGATCGCGAATCCGATAACTTCTTTGCAGAAGAAAGGAAAGAAATTTGATTGGAACCAGAAATGCGAGGAAAGCTTTAAAAAGTTAAAAACTTTATTAACTAGCGCACCTATTTTAAGAATAGCTTATCCAAATAAAGATTTTGTAGTATGCACTGACGCCTACAATGATGGTTTAGGTGGTGTTCTGACTCAAGAAGGGCATGTTATTGCCTATGAGTCTAGGAAATTAAAATTTCGTGAAAAGAATTATGCAACTTATGATCTGGAATTAGTTGTTGTTATACATGCTCTAAAGATGTGGCAACATCACCTAATTGGAAGAAAATTTATTTTAATGACTGATAATAAAGGACTAAAGTATCTGTTAGATCAGCCTAATTTAAATGCTAGACAAGCTAGATGGCTAGCTTTCCTAAGTGAGTATGACTTCGAAATTCAACACATAAAAGGAACATAAATTAAAGTTGTTGATGCATTAAGTAGGAATGTAAGGATGAACTTCACAGTAGTTATCAACACTTATACAACAGATCTGGATGAACAGCTTAAAGCAGGGATAGAACAAGATGAAATTTACCAAAATTTACAAGATAAAACGAAAGAAAATCCAACAGAAATCTTAAGTAAAGGGTACAGTTTGAATGCAAAAGAATTTTTACTGTATAAAGATAGAATATATGTACCTAACGTACCTAAAGTTAAGTTGTTAATTTTGGATGAAATCCATAAAACTCCATACTCAGGTCATCCAGGCTATCAAAAGACTATAACTATGTTAAGAAAAGAATATGTTTGGCCAAATATGAAGACTGAATTAGCAGAGTATATCGCTAGGTGTTTTGAATGTCAGCAGGTGAAAACTGAACATCAACACCCAGCTGGATTACTTCAGCCATTGCCCATTCCTAGCTGGAAATGGGAGATAATTAGTCTCAATTTTGTTACTGGACTGCCTAAAAATCAGAATTTAAATGATTCTATCATGGTAGTGGTCGATAAGTTAAGTAAAGCAGCTCACTTTATACCTGTTAAAACTACGTATAAATATGCAAACATAGCCGATATCTTTCTAAAACAGATTTTTCGACTGCATGGAATACTGAAAGTCATAATCTTAGATAGAGATCCTAAATTTACAGGTAACTTTTGGAAATCTCTGTTTAAAGGATTAAACACTACATTAAATTTCAGTACTTCGTTCCATCCTCAAATATATGGACAAACTGAAAGAGTAAACCAAGTACTGGAAGATTTATTAAGGATATATGTGAAAGACTAGCCAGGTAAATGGGAGGATTATTTGCATCTGGTAGAATTTGATTATAATAATAATTATCAAACATCAACCAGATTTAGTCCTTTTGAAATCTTGTATGGAATAAAATGTAATACTCCTATCTCTTGGAGTAACCCAGTGGATAGATTAGTATTAGGTCCTAAACTATTAAAGGAAATGGAAGAAATTGTACAGCAGGTACAAGGTAATCTGAAAGTTGCGTAGGATCGACAGAAAAGTCAAGCCAACCCTTAAAAGAAATCTAAAGGAGTTTCAAGTAGGTGAACATGTGTTCATCAAGGTGAGGCCCAAAAAGAGCTCTCTGAGATTGGAAAGTTGTGTAAAACTAGCACCTCGTTACTGTGGTCCATTTGAAATACTGTCCAAGATTGGACAAGTAGCTTATCAATTAGCATTACCACCAAATTTAAGAGTACATAATGTTTTTCATATTTCTGTATTAAAGAAATATGTTCATGATGCTACTCATGTTGTTAACTGAAATGATGTACAGGTGGAACCAGAAGGGTATTTTCTGGTGGAACCGAACTGTATCCTCGGGTAGAGGGAGATCACATTTCGGAACCGCACCATTGGTCAGGTGAAGGTGCAATGGAAGAACCTTAGTCCAGAGGAAGCCACCTAGGAATTGGAAAGTAATATGCGAGATGCATATCCAATTCTGTTCCAGGGGAATTCTGAGGACGAAGAATAAATAACATCGAAGACGATGTTATGCTCTAAGGGGGTGTATATGTCACATGCCCCAATTTTGCAAAAACAATGTTATATTATTTGATTTTATTTGAGGACAATATGTTAAATTTTATGCTAACTTGTAATTGATGACTCAGCAGAGTCAATGATATTTAATATAATTATGAATATTTTAATTATAAATAAATAAAGGAAGAGACAACAGCTTATGGGAGCTGTTAAAAGAGTGTTTACTGGTCAAGTTGGTAGAGGATATTGGGTGGAGAGCAAACAGACATGTGGCAGCATCCTAAAACCACTTCCAACTATTGCAGGTGGCAACCTCCCTACATTTGGGCTCATGATTCCCCAAGAAAGTGGAATCAGAGCAGGTGGCTCAATTAATGACAACTGACCCAAAAGACCTAGGAAATATTTATAAAAGTTCCCATTGAAGAAAGTTGAGGCTATTCATTCTTGAGAAGTGATCGTTCAGGTGAATGTACTTCAGAGAAATTCAATGGAAGGGATTTGTGGAAAGAGTTTGAGGGGATAACTGCTGAGTGATCTAGTGCAGCTTTTAAGCTAAAAGATATTACTGCTGAGTGCGGGGTGTTTTACTGAGTTATTGGATCAGTCTACTATTTGCATGCTCCACCAGTTCTCATCCAAGAAGACCAGGAACAAGCTCGGGGGTCCTGAGGAAGTGTTGTTTGAGCACTCTCCAGGATTTTGGTTGGGAGGAACGACCTCCTAACGTTGTTTTTGTCTATCCTAATCAGGTTTTACATCATTTTATTTTACTGTGTTAGATAGATAAATCTAAATCTAACTGTTAAATGAATGTTAATTATTCAGTTTGTAAATTGTTAGAATGGAAAATAATTCTAGTATGTGTCTTTCCACACCTAGAAGGACCAAGCTGTACTCCAGCACATATAGAGTATTTACAGTAGATGAAAGAATATGTCAAGAGACTGAATAGAATAGATATGGTTCTGTATTTCGTAGTTAGCAGAGTAATTTGTTTCAGTATGTAGGTTATTATTAAAAGAAATAATGATTTGGTTATCTATGTTACTATTTTAACCAGATTATTATGTAAATATATTAGAAAAGAAATAGTAGTAATCTAGTACAAGTAGAAGGATTAATATGTTAAGAAAACATCCTTGTAGATAGATTATGTATTTACAGACAGTAGATTATTTTTGTTCAAGTTAAATTATTATAGAGGTTAAAATGTGTTATGTTATGTTTACATTTCTTTGCTTTCACTTAGTAATTGACTGAAATGCAGCAAAAAAATCACAGTAGAATCACAATGTTTTCATACACTCAAGTAAAGATTCGAACCACTAATCATATAGTTTATTTCTAACAATATCCACTAATCTAAGACTAATAAATACTATAAAATAAATAGGATTATATTAAAAGAACTTAAATTATAAAGAGTAACTAAGTTATAGATTCTATGCTTATTCTTTTCAAGAACTTTGAGTAATTTCTACCTGTCAGTTTAGTGGATTAAAAAAAAAACAATGAAAATATAATTAATAACTAGTATAAAACTAAATAATATCTATGTAAAAACTATTTGTAAATATTAGACAGGCTTATACCTGTAAATATAAACTTCAGGGTCGAAACCCTAACTAAGTTATTAATCTATTATAAATTAAAACTTCTAAGTTGCAAACCATTTACTTGATAACAATATATATATAAGCAATAAGTCTATTGTAAACTATCACCGTCCCTTCTGGAACAAAAGTACGTTTACACAATACATCTATAATATTAATTTAACCAAAATAACAAGTAACAAAACCTATTCATTAATTAACCGAAGAACTTAACAAGGGTTTCACTTCAGGAAAAACCCTAGCTTGTAATTTTCTAAACAAGTAAAATTAATATTATAAATTACACACTACGAATGCGTTACAGTCCTTTAATAAGAATGTATACGAACAAACGATATTTAGACATAATGTTCATCATTAACAGTCGGATAAGACAAACCCTATTATACACAGAGTTACAATATACAAGATTACTGTAAAAACGAGACAAAGCTCGAAGCAAAACCCTTTTAAAACCCAATGTATTGTATTGACAGGCCAAAAGGATACAAACTTAATCAGATTACAATACCCAACTCAGGGTCGGTGTACCCAGCATCGTGGCATGGGTTTTGAAAAACAAAACTAACATTCATTATATCAAAACCTACATTACTATATAATCTTTATAAGTCAAGAAGAGAGCAATTACAAATCACGGCATTGAGCCGAAGCCACCCCACTATATGCAAGGGTTTAAAACAAAAACAAATCTTAAAAAAAAATTGAAGACCAAACATCCCAAGACTGGGGAAAACGAGGCCATAACTTCTTCCAACTGAAATCATTTCCCTAAGTCTGTACAAGCAGAGAGTGCCACTTTGAAATTGGGGCTTACCTGTAGACTAGATGCAAATCCAAACGTGAAGAGGATTCTTCCAAACGAAAAGGGCGAACCATCACCTGCAAGAGAAAACCAAAATCTTGATTTAAAAACTGAGTTTATAATTGTAACTGTATTTTTAAAGCTTACAAACATTTTTTTTAAACAAATTGTTACCTGGAAGTGTTGAAGACCGAGGCCACGAAGAAGGCAGACCAACACAATGAATAGTTCAACCCTCGCATTCACCTGAGAAGGAGGCAGCTGGGTTCAAAATACTAACTACATCAACGAATGGAGCAGGAGCAAGCATTGACAGTGGCCACACCACGATTTGACACTAAAAACTACTAACTTTGTACCACTACCCTCACGCACAACAAAGTTTGTTTGCAGGAATCAAGTCAAAGGCGAGTTGTGAACTTCACAACTCTTACAATGGGTGACAGTAATTCTCATTACACGGA
>LPNX010038923.1:382497-445952 GCA_001517045.1 Pseudotsuga menziesii | reverse complement strand
ATTATTTTATTATTTTAACTATTATTTTATTATTTTAACTATTATTTTATTATTTTCCTTAGGAGGCCCATTTTAGACCCCAAAATTCCTCTAATGACTTTCACTGAGACTACACTAGCAACCCTCTTTTGCAAGCACACTTTTCACTTTGGCACTGGTCTTTTCTATTCCTTTTTGCATAAGTTAATCACGCAATGTGTCATGGAATTTTGTGTATCTAATTTAAGCTAAGGTGTTGCTAAGGTTAAGTTTTGTTGGCAGTAATTGGTAATTTCTTAAATTCATTCATTCCATATTAAAACTCCTAGAATTAATTATTTCTCTCGTAGAGTAAAAACCTTATATTTTACTTTTCATTAGGGTCCACCCCCCTTGGCTTCGCTAGGAGTTGGCCTAGACGGCGGAGCTGAGTATCAGGTGACAGCACTTGGCTCGAGCTTGCCCCCAAGGTCGCACCCAGTGGCTTGAAGATTTCTGCCACGTTACCCGAGGTGCGAATTAGGCGGCAACAGTGGTCATTGGAGAAGAAGGAGGACTGTACAGGCTCAAAGGACATGCATAGACAGCCCTTGTCCATGAGACTACCAGCTCAAGTGAACTGGGACATAGGAGACTTGCTCACATCAACTACAAAGCATTGCCCTATGTGAGCAAGGTGGTAACATGTACCAAAACTGAAGATCGAACATGAGGGAACTTGCAAAAGATGTGCAAGAGAAAAGAACATCAAGAATCCCTTTCCAAAAAGTGAAACAAGACCAAAGGTACCTTGGAACTAATTCACTCTGATGTATGTGGTCCTATGACCTCCATATCCTTAAGTGGATATGAGTACTATGTCACATTTATTGATGATTATTTAAGAAAGACTTGGATATACTTCGTGAAGAATAAGAGTGAAGTGTTTGGAAAATTCAAGGAATTCAAAGCCTTGATAGAGAACCACTAAGAAAAGAGAATCAAGACACTGAGATCAGATAATGGTGGAGAATACACTTCAAAAAATTTGAAGTATTCTGTAAGGAGGCAGGAATCAAGAGGGAACTAACCACTCCCTATAATCCCCAACAAAATGGTGTTGCAAAAAGAAAGAATAGAATTATCATGGAAGCATTAAAGACCACGATTCATGACCAAGACCTCCCTATGCACCTATGGGTTGAAGCAGCAAGAACAGCCGTATATGTGCAAAAGCATTGCATAATTGACAAGGGAAAAGACACCTTGGAATGATCGAATTGACATCTAAGTCCTAGGAAGCCAAGTCCCTTACAAAAAGTTTGCCATACTAGTACATTTATTACAATTCCTCCAAAGGGGGTATGAACATGTGGTACAAAATATAGAAGGGCTAAGAAGGCTTGATGGACTTCTTAACTCTAATATGACTGTTATCAGATATATAGTAGCCAGGCTACCATATTCTATTTTTCAGATCTAGTACATTTTTCAGCCAGATCTCCTACATATGAGATGCTGAGATGAGCAGTTTTGACGGATCATTATTTTGTTAGTGGACTATTATACTCTCCCATGTCAGGACTGAGTCTCAGGACACTCAGATTCGAGGATTGATGTAGCCATTTAGTCATTTCCAGAATAGATGGTGATGCCCAGAT
Organism: Pseudotsuga menziesii; assembly: GCA_001517045.1. Lineage (NCBI taxonomy): Eukaryota > Viridiplantae > Streptophyta > Pinopsida > Pinales > Pinaceae > Pseudotsuga > Pseudotsuga menziesii. Next base: position 444,333 of record LPNX010038923.1, on the reverse strand, counting down.
TGGTGTTAGTGTTTTCTCATTGGACAGATGATGGTTTAGATGGATTATTTGCATGGTTATGACTCAGCATTTATTATATTGTGTTATGGTTATCATTGCTCTTATACTCATTTTTGTGACATATACTAGCATTTAGTGTCATGATCTGGCGGTCATAAATATATGGACTTGGATGTATTTGTATTATGTATTAGTGTCCCTACATAGACTTGGAAGTTCCTGATCTATACTCATTGGTTTTACCCTCCCTAGGGAGAATAGAGGTAGTCATTCCCACCATTCTTTGGCTTGCTAGTGTTGGCTTCATCTTTCACTGTCTCCACCCATCCATCATCTTCCAGTTTTGTTTTTAACCCGACTTACTACTTGACTTATGGCATGGACGACATTTCCCCGCTAGAACCTTTGTTGGACAAACCTCCTTGTTTATAGTGTGTCTCGGCTCTGAGTTGGTGACAGAACTTGCCTTTGGTGAGTTGGATTGTATGCCTAAATCATTCTGGTCGGTTGTCTCGATGTTTGGCACTGCGTCTCGATGTTTGGCACTGTGCAGAACTCCCCCTAGTCACTTGAGATGTTGTTGGCTAAAACTGAAAGTTCATGTACTACTTGTATTGGAAATGTTTATATATGCACCCATGGAAAATATAAATTCTAAAATGCGTTTCTTAACATATACGAGCAAAGGGCAAGAGCAATGAAATGCTAAAATACTCCATGAAGGGTATAAGAAAAAGTCCCAAAAGCAATGGTTAAATATATGTTATATCCAAATATTGCTGACCTTATAAATTTGAATATGTCCTGGATGAAAGCTGCAGTTAGTTGTGCTTTTAAGCACTGGTGAAGTCCCCAAAAGGTCATATAGGCCAAAAAGGCCATGGAAATAAAATTGATGGTCCTAATGAACCTGGATCATACTTGATGTAGACATGATGCCTAAGTTGAATAAGCACTCTCTAAACAACTGAACCATTTGTGAGGCACTCCCATTCCCTGTGTTGTTGTTTGTCCAGCATGTGGTTATAGTGAGTATTCCCTTCCCATATCCAAAGTGTCATGATGTTAAATTGGTAGTCATCCTTTACCCTAGCCTTGTCAATTTCAGCCTTCAGCCTTCACTAGCAAATTGACTACAACTATGAAGTGCGTATAGTCCTGAAAGTCTGGTCTTAGTAATAATAAATAAAACCCTATATATGTATTTGGTTGATGTACAACCAGTGAGGGGACTGCTACTTGTTATGAATATTACTTAAATGATTTGTAGAGCACATCTTAGCCTTGTAACAGTTCAACAGATGGATGATAGCCTGAGTTATATTATTGCTATCTGATCATTTACAGGTGATTATATTGTCTATTGGATATTGTTGATGATCAGGCAGAGACCTGGTAGGGGTATGAGTATGCACCTTAGATGGATTTGGACTCTCTGAGTCTAGTGAGATAGCTTATTTTCAGTTCTGGGCAGTTGCAGAGCTGATCAGGCTCATTTTACTTTTCTGATGCAATTTTGCTTCACAGGATGATGTGTCTAAGCAGGGAGATGTTTTATTGGGATCTCCTAGGGCGTTGTATGGGGCATAGGGGGTGCTGCCACTTGATTGTACTATAGTACCCCCATCCCAGAGAGCCTGGTGGGCTTAGTTTGACAACGCAGGCACCCTAGGAAGCCGTTTTGACAGGTTCACATTTCTCGAGGCAAATTAAAAAATGATTAAATGGCTACTGAAGGAATCGATTTGGGATACTGAGGCAAGGAAATGACATGGGATGAGTCATGATGATGATTGTGATGTCCTACGCACCTTCTCTAGCAGTTGCAGCACTTGATTGGGCCCACACCTATTTTTTGGGCATTTTTATATTATTTTCTGGAGCTTTTGCGAGGCTCACGATTTCCTCAAGGAGGCACAAAGTCAAAAAATTAAAATATTATATTATTTTGTGCCATGTGGCACCCAGAGGGATTTAGTTAACACTCCATGGACCCACCATGTGCTTCATTTATTTCTTGTTGAGGGGCGTACCCTATTTACGGGTGATTTAGTCCACTTTGGTACTTTATGGTTATATTGATCCATGTATTGTATGTTGAGCTCATCTCAACCATTGATTAGAACATTTATATCTTTTAATCTTAGCCACTCGTTTTGAAAGTGGTTAGGATTTTGGTTCTCTCATTTCTATTTAAAGGAGAGAGCTTCTCATTTGTAAGGGGTCTTTGGCTCTTGGATTTGGATAATAGAAAACTTTTCTTGTGGATATTTTCTTGGATCTCCTTTGTATCTGATGTTCTTAGATGGTGATTGGAAAGTCTTTTGCTTCTTAGCATTCGAGAAATTGTTATGAGATCTATATTTTTTGGGGATCATTGTCTTGTCGACAAGAGAATGACTTCAGCTTGGGCGTTTTTGCAGGGGGACATCAACTCGCTTGGATTGTCTTCGTTTTTTATCAGGGGGTTTTCATTAGTGTCATTGCGATTTATGATTTTCTCTTGCTATTTTTCTGTAGCATTCAGTTATTTTCTCATGTGACAACAAATCTGATATGGTTGACATTTGTTGTGCAAGAGAAAGGGTGCATTGACTTCCTCGGGCAAACATTGGACATAGAACTCGCTTCAAGCTTCTCAAATTGATCGGGATGGCAGGGATCATCATCATCAAGGCATCTACAAGGTTTTCCAGGTAAGATCTACAGGTTGGTTCTTCTCTTCCATGATCTCAATCCATTGTACTTGCTTTTCTTCAATTTACTGAAAATTTCAAAATATTCAAAAAATCCAAAAATACTTAATCGAGGAATCGTTCAATCTTTGGAAAAACCACTGCTGGGTTTTGTAGATTGGACATCCCTCTCACCATTTCATCTTCAACACTATCCAAAAGGTTGTTGGTTTGCCCTAGATCTGAAAAATTCACTGTTAAAACCCCAACGCCCCCTACTGAAATTCTAACCTTTTCCAAATCTGACTTTTTCCGGAAAATAACCACTTGGGTTCATAGATCGGGTCTCCCTCACTCCAGAACACCCCCAACACTGAGCTAGTTGCTGCCAGGTGGCCCTAGATCTGAGAAACTGACTTTCATCACCCTAACACTCGTAGTCATTTTCTGACTTTTTCGGATCTGATTTTTTCTGCATTTTTCCAACTTGGATTTGTAGATCAGGTCATCCACATCCCATTTCTCCTCCAACGCTCAGATGATGCCTCCCAGATTGTCCTAGATATGAGGATCTGTCCCTCCAAACCCTTGCGCTAGGCCTCCTTCTGTTGATTTCCCCTGCAAACTGAATTTTCCAGGCCAAACACTTTTTTGGGTTCATAGATCAGGGCATATCCCAAGTGGGTTCACTCCAACGCTGGGCAGATACTGACTCCATTGCCCAAGGCCCAACAGGAACTGATCTCCAACCCTAGCGTTAGCCCTCTTTCGACCTATTTTCTCTGAAATCTGACTTTTACTTGATGACTCAGGCACTTTTATTTTGTCATATTTCTCACTGAGTCTATCCCTGGGTACTAGATAGCCCCAACTCTGCTCCTACTTACCCTGCATCGGTTACGTTTCCCAAGGCAGCAGTTATCTCCATCAGTTGCCAGTACCCCAAACCTATATCTAGTATTCCTCCCCATAGGTCATCTTGGTTCTATTTTGGATCAACCTTCATACAACCGAAACCTATATCCAAAGCCCTGGTCCACTTAGTAACATCTTCCGTAGATCTAGAGTCTCTAATTACCTTACACCTTATGTACCTAAAGCTTACTTGATCTGATCTAGTGTCTAGGTCTGATCTCTCCTGTCGGGAGTAGATCTGGGTTGCCCTCATTGTTGTCTTGGACTTGGATAACATAAAGCGAAGAATGCCTTGATTGGCATGACAACCATCCATTTGGGAGTCTAGGCAGTCTTGGTTCCACCTCCTTAGTTGCTTGTCCCTCTACCATCCATCCTGGATCCACCTCACGCAGGCAACTACAAGGTTGGTGATAACAATGACCAAGTGTACTTGATCATTCTTTGCTGGCTCGCCTGAAGGTCCAGCTAGGTGCAACTTAATTGGTAACAATACCTTTAGTGGGTAGCTACACTTTGAGTGTTAGCAGGTCCTTCAGGTAATTTGAGGCCTCCTACATCGTTGGAATCGACAAATATGGTGGGAAATCATCCATACTTTTGTCACTCATGTCAGGACTTCCATGATGAAAGTACATGTGTTAACTATTGAAAAATGAAAAGGAATCAAGATCAAAATAGTGAAGATGATCCAGAAATATGTAATAATTTGTTCAAAAATCAACAACAGTTTCATTCATCCGATGAGAATATGAGGCAAGTCAAAGAGAAATCCAATGAAACTGACCAACTCACAGAGCTACTCGGGGAAATGCCTTCCCCTGAAGATATTAAGAGAATGTACAATAACAAGTTTAAGGGTGTTTCTTACCAAAGAAGAAAGGGGGCTATTGCTCAAAAGCAAGTTGCTTATGTGCCTATGGACAAAGCTCCCCCACATAATCAAGTAAATGCAGGTCAGTCTTCTATTGATTTTAGTAATTTTACTACTAATAAAAATTCAGGATTTGATATTTCAAGTGCATTGTGTTATAAAGGTCTTGGTTCCCTTACTTGAGCTAGCAAATATTCCAGCACTTAGGAACCAAATAGCTGAGTCTTTCAAGTTTGGAGAAAAAATGCTGACAACATGAGCTGTGGAAGAAAATGAAGACTTGCCCACCATTATATGAACCAATGTGGAAGACATCGCCGCTATATAGCGATGTCTGCGATATATAGTGATTTCCAAGGCAAAAAGAGATATCGCCGATTAAAAATCACGATTTTTACAAAATAATGCGACTTTTGAAAAAATCGTGATTTTTATCGATTTTTAGCAAAACGTCGCGAGTCGATGGAAATATCCCCGAGGCCGCAAGCTATCCGTCATGTAACCCATATTTTGACCCTTTTTTTGTAATTTTGCTTGCTAGTTGAGGGGTTTGGAGAGCAAAAGAGCTTGCTACCATTTTTCTTGGAGCCGAGTAGATTCATTGTGTTTTCATCAACCATCATCAAGTTATTGTGGATTGGGAATTGATTCCCATCAGTTATTTCTCAATTTACAAGTATGTATATCATTGTGTAACCATTTCCTCATCTTTTTTGGTTTTTTGGTAAAATTTTTATAGGTTTAGGGTTCTTGCCAAATTTTAAAGAGAGATCTACTACCATTTATGCAAAATCCAGGACTGTTTTGTTATTTGCAGCATTATATTTTTTCGAGGGAGGAGGCCAAATTTCAATGAATCTTACTATCTACTATCTTCATTGTTCAAGCTTGAACCTGAATTTCATTTTTCATTTTTTTTTGCCCCGGGTTGAATCATTGTTTTGTAAAAACTCAAAATGCCTAAAGCTTTGGACTCTCTGTGGGTATAATATGGTGAGCAATTGGAGGGGTTTAGTAGGCAAAAATTGAATTGCAAGTTTTGTGGAAAGGAAATGACAGGGGGGATCGATCGATTGAAATACCACCTTGCACAAATTCATGGGCATGAAGTGGGAATTTGTGAACAAGCAAATCTAGAAAATGTTCAAATTGCCAATAAATCACTTCATGATATCAATATGAAGAAAGATGTGAGGGCATCAATGAGAACTTAGATGGAAAGAAGTAGAACTGAAAGTGAGAGCTTTAGCTCAACTGCACCTTCCAGTTCCACAATGCCCTCAATGGCCTCAACTTTCTTTGTTCCAAGAACCACTACTGGTGCACAACCTTCTATCAGGTCAATGGTTAAAATTAAGGAGAAGGTAGAAGAACACAAGCTTGTGGGTAGGTGTTTTTTTATGGAGTGGCATTCCTTTCAGCATTGCCAAAACCAACACCTTCTACCCACCTATGTTTGATGTTATTGATGTGGTTGGCCCAAGGTATAAGGCCGCCACCTTTGATGACTTGAGAGGGCCTATCCTTCAAGCTAAAAAGGTTGACTGCACTCAAATATTGGAGGAGTTCAAGGAGGCATGGAGACTTACAAGATGCACAATTATGTCAGATGGTTGGACTAATCAGAAGGGTAGGAGCCTTCTTAATTCCTTGGTCAATTGCCCCAAGGGATAATGCTTATTAGATCGGTTGATGCATCTGCACATATCAAAGATGCAACGTAATTATGTGGGTTGTTGTGTGGGTTCAACCAAGAGATAAATTCGGACCCATTCCACATACTCTCGTGTATATCAAAATTTCCCTTTTCCTTTAATCCACTAACTTTAACAAACAATAATATTTACCAAGATTCACAACAAAACATTTCATTTATAGCATCATTCACAATTTGACATTGGTCTTTAATTTGCTTAATATCTTGCTTTCTGAGTAATAATGATGATGATGAATGTCTTATGTTGTTGATCTTAATGTTTTAAATTTGTTGTTGTGGTAAAGTCATTTCATTTAACTCCTAGATTAAATTTTAACTTTTCTTTCATAGATTAGAAACCTTAGATTTTCTTTTTTAGGGACCACCCCCTAGGATTTGCTAGGAGTTAGCCTAGACGGAGGAGTCGAGTATCATGTGATAGCACTTGAGTCTGACTTGGCCCTAAGGTCGCACCCAATGGCTTGAAGATTTCTACCACATACCCCAACATGCGAATTAGGCAGGAACAAGGGATAAAGTGGGTGCTCTAAGATAGAAAATGAGCACCCCCATGGTAAAATAGGCCCCCTAGTACCACTTCTATGACATTTTTAATTTTTACAATTAAAATATCATGTGTTTTAACCTATGTTGCACTGGTCTCGGGGACGGGGGGACGCAGGGGACGCGGGGACGAGTTTCTGGGACGGCTAGAGCGCACCCCCAATTTTTCAAGGGACGACAGGTTGGGGACGGCAATTATATAATATAAAATTTAAAAATAATATATATATATTATTCTATATATAATTAAAAATGAAAATTATTTACATTGAGATAAATCATAAAATGAAAAATCTTTGCAACTAAATATTAAAATAACTTCCATAAATTTTGATCATAAAACAATGAAACATTGAAACATCAAAGCATACATGTTTGCAGCCTTTGATTGAGATAAATGAGTCATAAAAATAAAAATCAGAACATGATTGCAGCAGGAAATTAAAATATCTGCCATGTAAACTTTATAAGNAAATATTTCAGTCTTTAAAGTTTAAAACTTGAAATTCATATGCAAAAGAAAAGTCTATCTAAGCATAAATGAAGGGTAGGGTTTTAAGTTTTTAAATTTTTAATTTTTAAAATTTTAATTAAAATTAAAAAAAAAAAATTAACTTTTTTTTAAACGTACAGGAAAGGGGACGCGTGTGAGTCCCCGATTGGTCGAGGGACTTCGGGGACGTCCCCGAAAAGTCTCCTATTTTTGGGGGTACGTTTAGGGTATGGCGAAAAAGTCTCCAAGTCCCCAATGGAGTCCCCGACCATTTGGGGACGTTTCCGAGGAGTTCCAAAGTCCCCGGAATGCCAGAATGTAGGGAACGGGTGAAATTTTAGGGGGGACGGATCCCCGTGCAACATAGGTTTTAACGAGAAATTTTATTTTTTAAGAAAAAATAAAAAAACCTAGGGGGACTTACTACATGCTCATATGACTCAAAAATAGTGACTAGCATGGTAATATACATGACACTAGACATTAATAACCTCCTAAGTCCTAACCACCAAGACGACCACTCCAGCTTTGGATGATTGCAGGAAAAACTCGAAAATTATAAGTCGCTGAAAAGCGATATATAATTAACAAGAAAAAAACACTCTACATTAATCGAATTGATGACTAAGTCCTAGGAAAGCCAAGTCTACATAAGTTCATCATGCTATGACACTATTACGATTCCCCCAAGGGGATATGAACATGCGTAAAAAGGGAAAAAAAAAAGACAAAAAATGGCCTGGCAGACTTCTAAACTCTGATGATGAACAATTGACTCGTTCATTCTTTGGCGGCTCAACTAAAAATCCATCCAAGTGCAACTTGGTGGTAACAAGGTGCAAATTACAAATACCTTCACCATGTAATCCAAGTTTGTGAAGCTTCAAAATATGTTGGGGATGAAATAGATTGGCATTAAAGGGAAAGTAATTGAGAGCTAATGCCAATATCAACTCTTCTTCATCCGGTGTGATCTTCTTACCCATAATAAACTTATGGTGGCTTTTGGTGATAAAGTTTATGTGAAACACAGTGTACCCTTGGAGGAGCTCTAGATGTGGCTTATGGGGCTCGAGGTTGTTGTTTGTTAATGCCTATTGAAAATCTAGTTATAATAATATGAGCCTACATTGTGTGGCTTTTATGGTTGTGGCTGCATGCTTTATATCATTGGATAGATATAATATATTATCTCAATTTCATTAAAAAGAAACAAGTTTCTTATTATTGTTATTAAGGGTGTAGTTGCAACTATCTCATGTATTGGGTTTATTGCTTACATCCCATTGTTTGGCTTCACTAGATTATGGGATTCTGTCAAAAATTGTATCACTATTTTTCCTTCCACTTTGTTTTAGCTTTCAACCTTTATATTCCTTCACAAAACAGATATCCAAAAGTAATTATATTTTCTAAATTTCAGATTGCATACATACCTCAGAATGTCCTCCGGGGAAGACTAGATGTCCTGGAAACTCGCCGACATTGTGACTTCTTTCTAGCACAAGAATAAAGTTATCAATCGTCTCAACAATTGCTCCATTACCTAATGGGCTTGATGTGTGTTTGCATTGCTCTACATCATCTGAGACAGAAAAACAAATTCTAAATTTCTTGATATAATATATTGTAGAAAATAGAGCAACTTCCTTGCTATCAAATCTAATTCATGAATACCGGCCACTTCAAAACAAATTCAACTCTAATTCATGAATACCAAACACCACAATAAGCAAAATGTATGCTTTGATTCTACACAATTCTTCAGCATTAACTATGGGATCAAATGTAAGAACTAATTTAGAAATTCAATCCACCAATCATATGATGATGAAGTAAAAGAATGAAAAATACAAGGTTGTCCAAGATCTTAGATAGTAGACAGTTATGACTGAAATAAAGTAGGGCTACTAAACGATATCAAGAACCATAAGCAAGGATTAAGCTAGTTGTTGCAAACATTTGTTGAGATTATGAACGAAGGACAAGTAGACTCAACAACAATGAAGACATGAAGATTGTTAATTTCCAATAGTGTCCTGAAAATGCTTACTGAAACTCAAAGTTATGACTAATATAGGCGAAGTGAGAGTGTGAGAGACATCTTTGCCTTATTTGAAGCCAAAAGCTTGCATGAGAGTAAGAGAAAGAACGAATGAATTATATTAATGTCTACGAATCACCAAGGACTGGCTAGAGTGAATAGCAAATACAAGCACACCATGACTAAAAAAAGAATTAACAATTATGATAGTCCAAAAGGCATTGAAAAATAAACCAATGACATAAGGCTAAATGCATCGTGAACAATACCATAAGGGAGTGCCTATTCCATCATCAAGTGAAAGACAAAACACAAAATTCCAAGAATCAAAAGAAAATAAAGGGAAAAAAGGGTAGCTCAACTATAGGAGAAAAGATGTCATTTGGCAATATGATCCTATACTCTCATATATTCCCATTTACTCCCACAAAAATGAAGTCAAAGTGTGTTTGGCATCTGCATACATCTCAAAGGTGTGCGTTACCACCTAAGTTGCACTCAATTGGACTTTCAAGTGAGCGGGCAAAGTTGAAACATATTACATGTTCATCATTATGTTTTAGAAGTCCATCATGCCTTCCAGGGCCCATTTTTATTTTTTTTACCACATGTTCATACCCCGCGGGGGGGTTGTAAAAAAAATACTAGCATGGGTTTCTTGTAAGGGACTTGGCTTCCTAGGACTTAAACATCAATTTGGGTATTCCAAGGTGTTTTTTTTCTTGTTAATTATATGCTGTTGAATAAACGACTTATCATTTTCGAGTTTTTCACCTGCTCGTCCAAAGCTGGAATGGTCGTCTTGGTGGTTAGGCTGTAGGAGGCTATTAAAGTTCATAAGTCAATGTATATGAATATGATAAAAAATCATGTTGAGTCATATGGACATGTGCTAGGTCCCCCTAGGTTTTATTTTAAGTTTTGAGAAAAATAATTTTTCCCGTAAACTTAGGCTATTTTTTAATAGTTTAATTGGGAAAGTTAAAAGTATAATAAAAATGTGGTCTAGGTGTCGAATTCGCCATGGGAGTGCTCGTTTTCACACTCATAGCACCCATTTTACTCTTAGCTCCACTTTCCTAAGTTTTAAGTGATTTATTTTTTACTTAAAGTCAAAAGTCAGTGAAAAAATAGAAAAAAATTAATAATGGGGAAAAAATCTCATTCCTAAATAAGTGGGAACTTGTCCCAAACATGTTCCAAGTTAACTGAGGATCATGTTGTAGCTATATGGGATCTGAATCAAGCCGATTCTAATCAAATATCAAAGACTCGAGTTTGCCAATTGAGGGGGCGAATTTCTCCTCAAGGGGGCATATTTATCCATGAAAAAGCTCACCTTTTGTTGTATATGTGTCACAAAAAGAGGGGGGGTGACCTACCTTGTGAGAGGTGGCACCTACCACCTCTAGCTCACTCTAGTTCGCCCCCAATCATCTCAACAAGCTCCAACACTGGCAATTTTTCCCCCTTGGGGTTTGCTCCATTTTTGCAATTTAAGCAAGGCTTTGGTTCCTCATTTCTCATGGTTAGAGGTTCGAAGAAATGCTGCAATGTTGTATTGTAATTTGTAACATATCATTTGGAATAATAGAAAGGCTTTAGAGATCTCATGCGATGTATGGCTCAAGTGTGTGGATGATTATTGCATAAGCTTATGAGGTAACTTGTATTTATTTATTATTTGTATCTCTTTGGTTGAGTGTTGGCCTTTGAAGGAGAGGTATCTCCCAGTAGGTAAGAGAATTTCTAGTTTGATTATTCTCTTTAATTTCTTGCTTTAGATCTCTTAAATGGGTATATGTATTCTAGTTTGATTTCCATGCTTTCTAACTTTTCATTGTAGGTAGCACCTAAGTCACCTGGGTTCGAATTCGTGTTCGAGTTCGACGACCTTGAAGTTCGGCAAAAATCGACATTCAAAATTTTGGTGATAAAATTCGACATTAAATTCAAGAGGTTATAAAAATAAAATATATATCCAGAGGTTATCAAATTAAATATATACATATATAATATATTATATATGAAAATTTTTAATAAATTTAATGTCCATTAACCACATGATAAAAATGAAACTAAAGTCTATACCAGTAGTATCATATATGAAAATTTTTAATAAAATTTAACATGTTTATTAAGCATAGCATTAAAATGAAACTATACCGTGAAAATTAAGCATATATATATTTTCAAAGTGTTCTTCATTAAACATTGAGTTGCATATTAGTTACATTCAGCTGTATGCAATACAATTCACGACAGACGATATGGGTCACAAGGATATGTAATATGCATCACGACTCATTTGGTTCGAAATTTTGTTCGAGTGAAGCAATAGTGGAGGGCGAGGGTGAGGCGTACACAACAGGATATAGTCGAAAATCGAGTTCGAGTCTAGACAATGGAGGCGAAGAGCAATGACAATGACTAAGGAAATTCATAGAGTAGAGGCGACATCCAACAATGGCAATGGCAGGCGATATGAGCTAGGGTTTCTCGTTTTCTAGTTTTCCATCCGAATTTTGCTGGCGATTTTCACGATTAAATTCGGCATGCCTTGAAATTCGTTGAAATTCAAATTTTATCCTTGAAAAGCGTCGAATCTAGTGACTTAGGGTAGCACATATGAGTTTCTTTTACTAGTAATGCAACGGAAAGTAAATACTGAGAAACATCAACAACAATCACATCAATATAGACATAGTGTTTTGGGTATGGTAACCCCTAGATAAAACCCTAGATGGGAAAAGTTGAAAACCGGTGCAGCAGTCAGATATGAAATTTTGTTATGAAGATATGGAACAAATACAATCCAGTGGTTCAATCCACCCAACCTGGCAAAATAGAACCTCTGCGAAATCACTGAGCAATCCCGACAAACAGTATGGCCCCTCTGTGCAGTTGTACAACCTCCAATGCCAGTTGTACATCCCTCTGCGTCAGTTGTACGGATCCGTACGGTTCCTTTACGAAATCTGTATGGCTGATGTACGGCCTCCCTCTGTTGCGTATGACCTCCCCGTGTGTGATCCTATATAACCATGTGCTCTACCTAGTAAAACGATGAATCCTCCGGGTCAGTGCTCCTTCGTCTTCTCTGCAAACTTCTCTGTCTGACTTTCCTGTCTGTCTCTATGTGTTTGTGTCCTCTCCACCAAATCTTCTTATAAGTCAATACCCAAGCGGAAGCCTTAACCCTCACTATGGATCAATGGTTGTGATCCTCCAGTGAGATCAATGGCCAAGATTAGATTAGCCATCACTTCAATTATTTCACTTTTCACTTTATAAAAGTGACTCCATTAAGTCAAAATCAAATTAGATTAATTAATGTATTTTCCTAAGTCTAAACTTAGGAAAATCACATTAATACATTTGATTTCCTATTTAATGTCTTCTAGCATTCAAGAACACATGCAATGATAGAAGACCTTACTTGTTTCCACTTTCTAACACTCCCTCTCAACGAGGAAGGAATTCGGTAGCAACCCCAACTTGCCTCTGAACTTCACAAAACTGTGTCAGCAAAGTGCCTTGGTGAAAATTTCTGCCACCTACTCATCTGTCTGAATGTACTCCAACCAAATGGTTCCTTTCTGTACACAATCTCTCAGGAAGTGGTACCGAAGGTCTATGTGTTTGCACCGGTCATGGAACACTAGATTTTCAGATATCCTGATGCCACTCTGATTGTCACACTGAACCACTGTAGCCTCTAGCTCACACTTGAACAACCCTGAAAGCAACTTCCTCATGCACATTCCCTCATAAGCAGCCAAACTGGCTTCCATGTACTCAGCCTCTGTCGAGCTCAATGCAACTAACTTTCGCTTCCCGCTAAACCAAGAGACAACCCCTAACCCAATGTTAAAGTAGCCACCTGAAGTGCTTTTTCGGTCTTCTACACATCCTACCCAGTTAGCATCTATGAAGCCTGCTAACTGTACACTCTCACTGCACTCATAAACCAACCCATACTCCACTATACCTCTAATGTAGCAAAGCACGTGCTCTGCAACTGTACAATGTACTCTTCAAGGTCCACCATGAACCGGCTTGTTATCCAACTTTTTGTACCATAGTTGGGTTACCTGAGGAGCCACCGATTGACAGACTTGTTCAAAGCCCGATTCCAGTGTATCAGTTGATCCGTCTGCTTGTCTAGCCAATATTGGCTAGTCACTTTTTTATTTGAATAATTTTGACCATGGCCCCGCGGGGTTTGTGATAAAATGTGCTAGTAGGATATTTTTGAGTGGTTCGGTCTCCTGAGACGTAGAATCTCAAATAGGGTATTCCAGGGAGTTTTTTGTCCCTGACAATTATGCTTTGCCTTCAGCCGAGTATAATTGATGAGGTGTTCTCCCGCTTCTTCCAAAGCTGGAATGCCCGATGTTGAATTCCAGGCCTTGGGGGGTTATTAAAGCCCAACTGAGTGTTATAAGCCTACTAGACATTATTTAGATAGATCATGGTCATGTCCTAAGTCATCTGGACACATAAAAAAATTTCAAAAAAATCTTTTTCGAACAGTGAAAAAATATTTTTTTTAATTTTTAATTTTTAATTACTTTTCCTAAGTTTTTTCGGTTAATTTTTCCATAAATTAAATGGAAAAAACTCATTCGTGATCCGGACTCAGAATTCAGTGATTGAAGGCTCTAACCTTAAGCCAAAAATCATTCTTGATCAGCCAGCCAGTCAGAACCAACTTTCAGATCAGCAATCGAACACATAATGTCTTTTTACTCAAAAAAGTCAGTTTTGAGTAAAAATTGATTTTTAGTAAAAAATTGATTTTTATTAAAAAAAAATGATTATTTTAAAGAAAACTAAAACTCTCTAAATTAATCCAAATTTAGTAAAATAAAAGACTAAATGACATCTCATGGAACACTTATGATGATTAGAGTTATCATAACTCAGCTTCAGTCATCATTAAGAGAGCAATTAATTTATTATCAGTTATCAGACATGTCATCTCCAGCTAAAGATGAGATGGAGAGCTCTCATTGGTCCGGTGATTTGATCGAGGTGAAGACTGAAGCTTACACCATCAGTGGGCTTCCCAAACCTAGCTCAGGCTCCTGCCAGACCTAAAGGATGAGCTTGCCTACATCCAGACTCACACATGTGGCCTCATCCTTGGCTTGTTTTCAGTGCACAGGTTTGGAGTGGGGGCGCCTTGCCTGGGTGGAGGCCTCCCCTCACTCCCGGTTCTCTGGTTTAGGTCTGGGCTCTTTGTTAGGTGGCTAAGTTGGTTAGGGTTGGTTTTTTGGTTTTAGGGTTTTAGCACTCTATTATTTGTTAAAAAGAGGCTCTTTCAACTCTATTGAAGATGGACTTTTGTAGCAGAGTTACTCTAAGAAATTGTATCAAGCATTTGCCTTAATTTGTTAATAAAGATCAAACTTTGGAGGTCCATGAGCTCTTGGATGTGGTAGTTTTTTGCAATTGGTTAAGGTGATATTGTCTCTAACCCCTATTTTCTTTAATGTTTATGTGAGATTAAATTGTTTATTTGTTAGCTCAAGAGGGCCATTGTTGGCACAGTAGAACAATCATTTGTAGTTCAACTTGATTGTTTATGCGAAGTACATTAGTATTTTGATGGACATGAGTAATCAGTATATACGTAATGTTGATCATGATTCAATTTTCTTAGCATACTAGCATATATTTTGATCTCACGTTTTGTGTTGAGTTGTAGTGTGTTTTCAGGCTTCACAGGTTGAAGAAGGGTGTCAGCTCAGCTGCTTCTATCCCAGGCTTCAAGCAACCTTTTTAATCTAACACTTTTATTGCAGGACCTACAAAGATCTTCTTCTTCAAAATACAAAAAGAAAGCTGGGAGTCTAGCTCTCTCTCTTAGGTTCCATCCATAATTTCAAATACTTTCTTGGTTACCGAACTTCCCTCTTTTAGTTCTCTCTTTGCTCCTTGATCCCCTTGTTTTTCATGCTTGTAAGCCTTTTTCCTCCTTGCTTGGTTTTTCCCTTTCTTATCTTTCCTTCATCGCTGCCCCATTTTATTCATTTTACCACTCCTTTTCTTCTTTTTGGACAGCCCTAGTGTGCCCTATTATATGCTCCTATTTTTGCCTCTTTTTGTCCTAGTTTTTGGGCGTTCTTCCATCTTGTTTTTGGCATTTTCTTCCCCTTTTTGTTCGCTGTCCTGTTTTTTAATTTTTATGACAGCCATCTTCCTTCTTCATCGCTGCCCCATTTTATTCTTTTTACCACTCATTTTCTTCTTTTTGGACAGCCCTAGTGTGCCCTAGTTTATGCCCATTTTTTGCCTCTTTTTGCCCTAGTTTTTGGGCCTTCTTCTATCTTGTTTTTGGCCTTTTCTTCCCCTTTTTGTTCGCTGTCCTGTTTTTTTATTTTTATGACAGCCATCTTCCTTCTTCATCGCTGCCCCATTTTCATCATTTTTTATACTCCTTTAGCCTCATAGTTGGCTGCCCTATTCTTCCATTTTCTTGTCTTTGACCTTCTCTTTGTTTTCCTTCCTTCTTTCTATCATTTTCTTCTTATTTTCAGCCTTCTTTGCCTTACACTTTTGCTCTCATTCAAACTTCTTCTTTTCCCTTTTTGCAAAGTTCGAGAAAAGTTTCAAGTAAAAGTAAATCACTCTCCTTTTTTATGCAAATTTTAATGATAGTAGAGTTGTATGCTTTTATTCGAAAAGCCCTTTCAGGGATTAAATTCCTAAAGGCAAATTGTAATAATTTCAATAAAGTACTTTTGTTTGAGTGGGGTTTTTAAGTCCCCACTCTCATCCTCCCCCATTTGGGGAGGCTTGTGTTGTGTTTACTTATGTATGCTTAGGTTAGATTTGCTTGTCTTCATCATTATTTGCATCTTATGCTTAGAATATTAATTGTTAATCCATCACTTCTAATTCATTAATTAATTTGATTACTCCTTTAAATTGTTTATCTTTCTAAGTAAATCGACTGTTTAAATCTCTTGAATCACACCATAAGGTGAATCAAGAGTGCTCTCTGTCGAAGAGTTTAATAAGTCATCTTTGCTTTTTTTATTCACATTGTTTAATCAATTAACTCTTAAGTAAGACTCTTGAACTTGCGAAAACACAAGTCAAGAGCACTCTCTATCGGAGAGCATCCTAGGTTTGCATAATCCCTGCATTAGTCTCATCTAGATTAGCTAAGTCTCTTGAACCACTGTCATAAGGCAGGGTCAAGAGCGCTCTCTGTCAAAGAGTCTTAATTAATCAACTTAATAAAATTCGCAACTCACACCCCTTTAATTAATTAACTCCCCTCCCTCCTTGCCGGAGTATGCTCTGACCGATCCTAGATCGGAGTACCCAGAAACGGCACTAGATCTTTAAACCCCGCAAAAGTAACATAATAACACTTAAACACCCCGTAACCAACGCACCGGCGTTGTAGGGATTCTTCCAGAATACTTCCTAGTAGAGGCGCCGGAACCTCCCGCTGTCATAGATTCTCAGCTAGCTGGTCACTTCACAATATCAGCCTGGGATACTGGGCGGGCCCGACATGTTTTAAACGGAGGAAACTTAGAAGAGTCTCCCGGCTTTGACAAACCTCCTTTGACACCCTAATCAAGAGCATTCTTTAAAATTCTTAAAATCTACCAAGAGCACTTGCAAAACCTAATATTCACTAGCTTAATTCCTAGACTTTATTTCACGCATTTATTTGACTCCATAAGGCACTGGTCCTTCGTTATAATTGAGTAATCTTCTATCTTGATCAACTGTCTATGGTTTATTTTCGCTGATTCTATCTGAATGCTTAAGTAAAGTCTAGAATCTTTTGCTTATCTGTATGATCTCTTGCTAGCAACGTGGATTGCTTTGATTTACGTGTCACAATCATAAACTTAATCATTTCTAATCACAAGTAACTCCTAAACAACCATCCGCATCTAAAACATCTTAAAACTTAACTTAAACATTGAGCCATAGAAAACTCTTTGTTAGGGACTACCCCCCTTGGCTTCGTTAGGAGTTAGCCTAAACGGAGGAGCTAGGAGTAGGTGACAGTACCTACCTCTGTGCTTGCCCCCAAGGTCACACCTCTCCCACTTTCTCAAGTGAGGAGACAGCTTTCGAAAGATTTCTGCTGCTGGTGTGCAATCGGCGGACAACACGGCTCAAAGAGTTGACTGCAAAGCTAATGTCTGCCCATGTGTTGACCAGACACATGAGTGATCCGATAAGCTGGTGATACAATGTAGGATCAAATCCATTTGACCCTGATGCATCAATCTTCCTCCAGTTGGAAACTAGAGGTATGGCCATAGGCTTGCAATACACCATCCTAAGTCTCTTCAAGATCTCCACTGCATACGTCCCATGTCCAATGAAGAAGCACCCATCTCTCTATCAAACTTCCAAGCCTAGGAAGTAATGCATCAACCCAAGGTCTTTCATCTCCAACTCAATTGCAAGGTTGGACTTGCAGTCGCCAATCAGCCTCTTATCTCTTGTAAGGAAGAGATCATCTACATATAGTACCAGTATGAGAGGTACCTCACTTGACAAGAAGTACAGGTTGTGGTCTACCTCACTCCACTGGAATCCCATCTCTCGTAGATAGTTGTCTATCCTCAAGTACGATGCCCAAGGTGCCTACTTGAGCCCATAAAAAGCTCTCTGCAACCTGCATACATGCGTCTCCCTGTTCTCCACATCGAACCCGTCGAGTTGGTCAATGAATACCTCCTCCTATATCACTCCGTTGAGGAAGGCAGTCTTGATGTCCATCTGATGAACACGCCAACCGATCTTTGTTGTTAATGAGATAATGGTCTGAAAAGAATAATATTTGGTGACAGGGGTGAAGGTCTCCTCATAGTCAATACCCTCCTTCTATGAAACCCCTTTGCCACGAAGAGTACCTTGTACTTCTCCATGCTTCCATCTCCTGCATGCTTCACCTTGTAGATCCATCTAGATCCCACCACCTTTTTACCTTCTGGCCTCGGCACAACCTCCCATACCTAATTCTATACGATTGAGTCATACTCCTGAACCATGGCTTCCTGCCACACATCATGTTGTGCAATGTTATCACATATATAGTAGTCGGGCTACCATATTCTATTTTTCAGACACAGAACATTTTTCAGCTAGATCTCTTACATATGAGATGCTGAGATGAGCATTTTTTATGGATCATGATTATATTTGTGGACTATTGAACTCTTCCATGTCAAGACTGAGTCTCAGGACACTCAGATTTGAGGACCGATGTAACCATTTATGTCATTTCAGAGCAGTAGTGGATGCCCAGTGTTATATCAGTACTTTCTCATTGGATAGATGGTGTTTCAGATGGATTATATTGCATGGATATGACTCAGCATTTTATATTGTGTTATGGTTATTATTGCTCTCATTCTGATCCTTGTGACATGTATTGACTTGTAGTATCATGATCTGGTGGTCATAATTATATGGACTTGGTTGTATCTTATACTATGTATTGATGTCCTTACTCTGACTTTGAAGTTCTTGATTTATACTCATTGGTTTTACCTTCCTTAAGGAGAATAGAGGTAGTCATTCCCACCATTGTTTTGGCTTGCTAGTGTTGGCTCCATCATTCATTGTCTTCACCCATTCATTACCTTCTAGTTTAATTTTCAACCCGACTGACTTCTTGACTTATGGCATGGAGGACCTTTTTCCCCGCTAGAACCTTTTTTGGACAAGCCTCCCTATTTATATTGTGTCTCAGCTCTGAGTTGGTGACAAAACTTGCCTTTGGTAAGTTGGATAGTATGCCTAAATCATTCTGGTCGATTGTCTCGATGTTTGGCACTGTGCAGAATTCCCCCTAGTCACTTGAGATGTTGTTGGCTAAAACTGAAAGCTCATGTACTACTTGTATTGAAATATTGAATATGCGCCCATGGAAAATGAAAATTATAAAACTGTGTTTCTTAACATATGTAAAAAGGGCAAGAGCAATGAAATGCTAAAATACTCCTTGAAGAGTATAAGAAAAAGTCTAAAAAAAACACTGGTTAAAAATATGCTAGATCCAAAAATTGCTGACCTTATTAAAATAAATATGTCCCGGATGAAAGCTGCGATTAGCTGTGCTTTTAAGCACTGGTGAAGTCCCAAAAGGATCATATAGGCCAAAAAGGCCATGGAATAAAATGATGATCCTAATGAACTTGGATCAAGCTTGATGTAGTCATGATGCCTAAGTTGAATAAGCACTCTTTAAACAACTCACCCATTTGTGACGCACTGCCATTCCTTGTGTTGTTGTTCGTCCGACATTGGTTATAGTGAGTTTTCCCTTTCCATATACGAAGTGTAATGATGTTGAGTAGAAAGTCATCCTTTGCCTTAGCCTTGTCAATTTCATCCTTCACCCTTCACTAGCAAAATGACTACAGCTATGAAGTGAGTATAGTCCTGAAAGTCTAAGTCTAAGTAATAATAAATAAAGCCTTATATATGTATTTGTTAATGTACCGCCAGTGAAATGATTGCTACTTGTTGTGATTGTTGCTTGAATGAGTTATAGAGCATGTCTTAGCCTTTTAACACTTGCAGCAGATGGATGATAGTCTGAGTTATTATTGGTGTCTGATCATTTACAGAGGATTATATTGTTTATTGGATATGGTTGATGATCGAATAGAGACCTATGAGGGGTATGAGTATACACCTTAGATGGATTTGGACTCTCTAAGTCTAATGAGACAATTTATTTCCAGTTCCGGGCACTTGCAGATATGATCAGGCTCATTCTGCCTTTCTGATGCAGTTTTTCTTCACAGGTTGATATGTCTGAGTAGAGAGATGTTTTAGTTGGATCTCCTAGGGCGTTGTATGGAACATAGGGGTGTAACCACTTGTTTGTAGCATAGTAACCCCTTCCCAGAGAGCCTGGTGGGCAACGCAAGCACCCTAGGAGGCTGTTTTGGCAACGCAGGCACCCTAGGAGGCTGTTTTGGTAGGGTCATGTTTCCCGCAGGCACCCTAGGAGGCTGTTTTGGCAGGGTCATGTTTCCCGAGGCAGATTAAAAAATGATTAAATGGCTATTGAAGAAATCGATTTGGGCTACAAAGGCAAGGAAATGACATGGGATGAGTCATGATGATGAGAGTGATGTCCTCCACACCTTCTCCAGCAGTTGCAACTCCAGATTGGGCCCACACCTATTTTTTGGGCATTTTTTATTATTTTCTGGAGCTCTTTTGGGAGGCTCACGATTTCCTCAAGGAGGCACAAAAGTCAAAGAATTAAATTATTATATTATTTTATTGTGCTATGGGGACACGCAGAGGGAGTTAGTCAAACAATCCTTGGACCCACCATGTGCTTTCATTTATTTCTTGTTGAGTGGGTTACCTTTTTTGGGTGGGTTAGTCCACTTTGATAAATTATGGTTATATTGATCCATGTATTGTATGTTGAGCTCATCTCAACCATTGATTAAAACATTTCATCTTTTAATCTTAGCAACTCGTTTTGAAAGTGGTTAGGATTCGGTTATGATTGAGGTTCTCTCATTTCTATTTAAAGGAGAGAGTTTCTCATTTGTAAGGGGTCTTTGGCTCTTGGATCTGAATAATAGAAAGACTTTTTCTATGGAAATTTTTCTGGATCTACTTTGCATCTGATGTGCTCAAATGGTGATTAGCCAGTCTTCAGCTTCCTAGTATTGTGGAAATTCTCATGAGATCAATATTTTTTCGTGGCTATCATTGTTTTGTCTACAGGAGGGCGTTTTGGCTGGACCGTTTTTGTAGGGGGGCCTCAACTCGCTCGGTTCTCTTCGTCTTGTATCAGGGGGTTTTCATTAGTTTCATTGTGATCTATGATTACTTCATTTTATTGTCTTGTAGCATTCAGTTTCTTTATTTTGTATGTGCAAATCTGATATGGTTGACGTTTGCTCATGCAGGGTAGTGGGCGCTTTGGTGGCTTGGAGCTTGCATATGCCATAGAAATCACAGGGATCTTCCAGAATTGATCGAGATAGCAAAGATCGTCACTGTTACAGACTTCTACAAGCTTTTCCAAGTAACATCCAACAGGTAAGTTCTTCTTTTTCAAATCTTATTCCATTGTACCTTACTGAAATTCAACTTTTTTCTGAAAACTCCTAAAACACTAAAAAACCTAAAAAACAATAAATCAAGGAACCGTCCGATCTTTTGCCAAACCATTTCTGGGTTTCATAGATCGGGCCTCCCCTTCATCAAATCAACTGAAACGCTGGTCAAATTCCTCACAGTTTGACCTAGATCTGATTTTTAAGCAAAAAACTGCATAACCCCCCACTGAAAAATTGACCTGCTAGGGTTTTGAGTTTTTCTTAATTCTAACTTCACAGAAGGATAGATCGGGTCCCACACAGCCTAAATCAACCCCAACGTTGTGCAACTGCTTGACCATTTGGCCTAGATCTGAAAAATTGACTGACACTACCCTAGCGCCCTGACTGAAAACTGGACTTTTTCGGAAGTGATTTTTTCTGAAATCTGACAAGATAGGTTGATAGATCAGGGCCAAAGCATTCCAGAACACCCCCAACGCTGTGCTAGTTCCTCCCGGTTTTCCCTAGATCTGAAAAA
The DNA here is from genome assembly GCA_001517045.1 of Pseudotsuga menziesii. NCBI lineage: Eukaryota > Viridiplantae > Streptophyta > Pinopsida > Pinales > Pinaceae > Pseudotsuga > Pseudotsuga menziesii. Next base: position 422,466 of record LPNX010038923.1, on the reverse strand, counting down.
TTAGTTTTCAACCTTCTAGCCCCATCATCAGATTTTGACTTTTCTAGATCTGATTTTTCTGCTGATTTCCTGATTTGGGCTTGTAGATCAGGTCTCCTTGACCTCTTTTCTTCCTCAACGCTGAGCCATTAGCCTCTCGGTGACCCTAGAACTGCATATATGTCCTCCCAAGCCCTAGCGCTAGTCATCCATTGAGTTGGGTTTCCTGTACCTTAGCTTTTCCAAACCAACTACTTTCTGGGTTCGTAGATCAAGGTGTCTCCCAGGTGGGTTTTCTGAAACGTTGGTTTACTGCTGACTCCATTGCCCAATGCACACAAAGCACTGATCTCCTAGCTAGCGCTGCCCTTAGGCTCTTAGCCTTTGCCCTTTACCAACATTTACTGATAACTCAAATACCTTTCATTGAGACTGATTTCTAGGTACTAGAGAGTCCCAACTCTGTCCTTGTTTACCCTGTCATAGTTACGTCTCCCAAGACAGTGGTCACCTCCACTAGTTGCTAGTACCTAAAACCTAGAGCTAGGGTTTCCATTCACCTTGCACCTTAAGTACCCTGAAGCCCCATCTGATCTTCTTCTGGTGTCTAGGTTCGATCTCTCCTGTCGGGAGCAGATCTGGGTCTCCCCCATTGTTGTCCTGGACTAGGATAACCTAAAGTGAAGGCTGCCTTGATTGGCGTGACAACCATCCATTTGGAAGTCTAGGCAGTCGTGGTTCCACCCCTTAGCTGCTTGCCCCTCTACCATCCATCCTGGATCCACTTCAAGCAGGAAACTACAAGGCGGCAAGCAGGAAACTACAAGGCGGCTGATAACATGCAGCCTCCTCGAAACTAGAAGATTCGAAGTTAATCAACTCCATCATCAATGCCATATAGCTAAAGTCTCTCTGTTGGTTTGTTCCGTCTCATACAGCTCTATGGAAGAGTCAACTGCCTGGAATCCTAAACTGTGGACCTAACTCACTTAGGTCGTGGCCTTGTGTCTACCTGTTGCAGCTATTGGATGTCCTCCTCCTGTTGCGGCTCATCCTCTAAGTCAATAACCAAAGGATCATTTCCACCTATCTCCCTCTGACTATCAGAACTTGTGCTCTGTGTCTATACTTGTACATGTACCTGTGGCTCCTCCAACTTGACCCCCTAGTCTTGTGTTGGCTGCTCCTATGTTGGTAAGTCCACAGATCTCCGCGAGGACCTGTCCTCATCAAACTAGACATCCCTGCTCATAATGATCCTCTTGCGAGCAGGCATATATACTCAGTATGCCTTCCAAGTCTCACTATAACCAAGTAACCCCTTTTCTCCAAAAGGGTCCAACTTCTTCCTAGTGTCAGCATGAATGTGACAATAGCAGAAACTCACCAATATGTGCAAGTGGCTCACATTCGGTCTAGTGCCTATGAAGACCTCCGCGGGTGTCTTCCTCCCCAAAGTTGTGTGGGGACACCTGTTTTGAATGTATATTACGGTCCTGTATGCCTCGACCCATAGGAATAGTGGCAATCCCTGATCAAATAGCATGGCCTTGGTTGCTCCTACCAATGTCTGGTTCTTTCTCTCTACCACTCGATTCTGCTGCAGGGTATGAGGCACAGTGTGCTCCTTCTTGATCCCCTCCGATGAACAATACTCCAAGAACTCATTGGAGGTATACTTAACCCTGTTGTCTGTCCTCAATACATGAATCTTCCTTCCTGTCTGGTTCACTACGACAGCTTTGAACTCCCGAAACTACTCAAAGACCTTTGACTTGGCCTTTAAGAAATAGATCCAGGTCTTCCTGGAATAGTCATCAATGGAAGTGACGCAATAACTGTAAGTCTAGAAGTCTCTTCTGCATGCCATGCTTAGAAAGTTTAAACAATCTGCTAGTGCTAGGTGAGGGTGGAAAACAAGGCTAAGGTAAAGGGAGATGACTTTTAGCTAACTTTGACCATATGATCTCTCAGAATGATGACAATTGCACACGACCACAGTGACATATACATGATAGATGAACAATAGGTGATGGTGGTGTCTCGCAAGTGGATCAGCTAATCTGAAAAGGGCCCATTCAACTCTAACAACATGTTTATGGTTCACATCCAAGCTAAGAAACAAAGTCCATGAGGATCTTTACTAGGACCCTTGCGTTGAGTACACAAGAAACTATAATGGAGAGATCCTAGGGGACACTATGAAGTAGCGGTCCCTTGCCCCATCTCACATCAAAACCTGTAGGCTCCGTGAGAAATTAATCATTACATTTCAATAGCGGCCGGTAGTCTTTAGATTTTTAGCATTAATTTATCCACTGCTTTTAGGCCTTTCACAATTTCACTTTATAGCCCTTTTTGAGTTGTGTCTAAAGACAGTTTGCATTTATTTGAGGGCTTTGCATTTCAACAGATAGAACTTATAACACATAATGCATGTAATGATGGTAGACATATTGCTTCGAGTTTTAGCTGACACTCTTTGGGAAACTAGGGGGAATATCCACAGTCAGGACCAAACATCGAGGGCAACCGACCAGAGAGATCAAGGCTTCAAAACCCAACTCGCCTAAGCTCAGTAACCAACACCAACGGGTTCTCCTGGCCCAAAAGGATCAAGGCGTCGATAAGTATTGTTGCACAAATCAGATCCAAGACACAGAACAACATGGAACCCATCATGCATAGGGGTCAAAGTGGGGAAAGAGATCTTCAATCTCATAGGTGTCAATTAAACCAAAGTCATAGGAGGAGAATCAATCATGGATGAACTGGATAGACAGGGACAAATGACACATGGAACCAACATAGCACTATGGTTTAACATATGTATAAAGCATGGCAAGAGCAACAATCTTCAACATTGAGTACTTTGATCAGTCCTAGCACAAGTTTAAGCATTAGTATATATATAAGCATAGGTCACCATGATCATCATAACAAGACAAGCATAGGCGTTTAATATACATCACAGAGCAAAAAGAAACCAAGGAAACATATACCTAATCTCACCATATATACCTGTCTCCATCTGATAAGGCCCTCTGTAACTATGTGTACCATATCTGCTTCGCTACTCTGCTCAAATGAACTAGGTCATCACTAAAAGCATCTGAATGGAGTAGTGAATCTCAGTCTTGGAAAGGAAACTCTGTTGAGCAAGGCTCTGAAATGGCTGAAGCTGTAATGATCCATGTTAAAACCCCATGTGAATGAAAAGCTCGGAAGAATAAAGAGATCAATATGTATGTTGCATCATGGTAGCCCAGCTGCAACTGTATATGTGATAACATTTCATGGTAGCCCAGCTACAAATTTATATGTGATAACACCTCCTATGCCACAACTCAGCCTGACTGTTGCTGCTACTGACTAGAGCCTTTGTAGACTCGAAGTGTAGTCTGTACATATTTCCGCTCTGGATCCCAATCACCTGATCCAAACTCCCATCTAACCCCTTGGGCCTGATATACACCCTAAGATCTCGGAATTTCACCTAAAATCGCTTGTCCTCCAAGGTGGAAACAGATATGAGGTTTTTGGTCAACCCTGGAACATACAAAACGTCACCAAAGCTGAGGGGTTTGCGAGAATCCCTCTGAAACAAAACAGTACCAACTACCTATGCCTGATACTACGCATCATCACCCAGATCAATGTGGAGATTTAATCCACCCTCCTGCAAGCTCTTGAAGAACCTCTTCTATCTTGTCATGTGACAAGATGCTCCAATGTCTACGTACCAAACGTTGCTGCCTATGGTGATTTCCATGCAAGCTATCAAACAAAATTCTTCATCAAAGTTTTTGTGAACTCCTCCACCTCTACATATCCAGCTTTCTGGGTATTGTTCTTCTTCTTCTTGTCTTGGCACTGGGAGGCAAAGTGTCCTTTGTTGTCTGCCGATTGCACACCAGCAGCAGAAATCTTTCGAAAGCTGTCTCCTCACTTGAGAAAGTGGGAGAGGTGTGACCTTGGGAGAAAGCACAGAGCTAGGTACTGTCACCTACTCCTAGCTCCTCGGTTTAGGCTAACTCCTAACGAAGCCAAGGAGGGTAGTCCCTAACAAAGAGTTTTCTAAGGCTCAATGTGGTTAAAGTGTTTTAATTAGTTGCGGATGCGGATGGGTGTTATTTAGGAGTTATTATGATTAGAAGTGTTTATTATTATGAGTATGACACTTAATTAAAAGCAATCCACGTTGCTCGCAAGAGATTTAAGCAATGAGTGATGATTCTAGACTTTAATTATGCATTCAGAGAAAGAAATTATAATAAACCATAAACAATTGATCAAATAAGATAATTATGCAAATTAAAAAAGGACCAGTGCCTTATGGAGTCAATAATGTTGAAATGCGCAAGAGAATTAAACACTAGTCTAGAAATCAAACTAGTGAATGTTAGGTTATGCGAGTGCTCTTGGTAGGTTTTAAGGATTTTATGTGCTCTTGATTAAGGTGTCAACGAAAGTTTGTCAAACGCCGGGAGAATATTCTAACTTCACTCCGTTGAAGACATGTCGGGCCTGCCTAGTATCCCAAGCTAGTATCGCAAAGATTGACCAGCTAGCTGAGAAGCTTGGACAACTGGGTTCCGACGCCTCTACTAGGAAATACTTTGGAAAATTCCCTACAACGTTGATGCGTTGTGTTGTCCGCCGATTGCACACCAGCAACAGAAATCTAATGAAAGTCGTCTCCTCACTTGAGAAAGTGGAAGAGGTGTGACCTTGGGGGCAAGCACAGAGCTAGGTACTGTCACCTACTCCTAGCTCCTCCGTTTAGGCTAACTCCTAATGAAGCCAAGGGGGGTAGTCCCTACAAAAGAGTTTTCTAAGGCTCTTAAGGTTGTTAAAGTGTTTTACTTAGTCGCGGATGCGTATGGATGTTACTTAGGAGTTTGTTATGATTAGAAGTGTGTGTTTATTATGAGTTCGACACATAAAGCAATCCACGTTGCTAACAAGAGATTAAATGATAAGAAATAGTTCAAGACTTCATAAATGTGCATTCACAGATAGAAATTAAAGAGGCCACAGACAATTGATCCCAATATAACAGTTATGTGGATTAAAACAGACTAGTGCCTTATGGAGTCAAAATACTGAAAATGCGTAAAGAAATTAAAAGCAAGTCTTGAAATAAAACTATTGAATATTAGGTTGTGCAAGTGCTCTTTGTATATTTTAAAATATTTTAATGGTGATCTTGCTTAAGGTGTCTGGAAATCCTAACCGGAAATACCTTCATTGGCTCCGTTCGAAGACATGACGGACCTGTCTAGGATCACAACTAGGTGTTCAATAACTTAACCAACTGTGCCTAGATTGGGTTGCCTGGCGCCCACACTTGGAATTTGCCCACTTGCCTGAGTATTTAATCGAGACAACGCCAATGTGTTGGTTATGGGGTAAAAAGTTTAATTATATTTCTCTTATGCGAACTTAACAGGTTCGTTCACCGTTCTGAGTACGAGCCCAACCTGAAAGTCGGCAGAGCATACTAGTTGAAGGATGATCAACGAAGTTGATTAATTATGGGGTGTGTGTGTTGAAGGTTTTATTAAATTAATTAATTAGACTCTCCGACAAAGAACGCTCTTGACCTTGTCTTATGACAGAGGTTCAAGAGTCTTGTCTAATCTAGATGAAACTAATGTAAGGATTATGCAAACTAAAGATGCTCTCCAATAAAGAGTGCTCTTGACTTGTGTTTCTGCAAGTTCAAGAGTCTTACTTAAGAATTAATTGATTAAACAATGTGATGCACAAAAACTTAAGCCGAAGATTGTTGATCAAACTCTCCGACAGAGAGCACTCTTGATCCACCTTATGGTGAGATTCAAGAGATTTAAGCAGTTGATTTACTTGTATGAAAGACAAACAATTAGAAATGAAGTAATCAACTTGTTCAATAGATTAAATGAGATAGACTAACAATTAGTATTCTAGGAAAAAGATGTAAATAATGATGAGAACAAAAACATCTAACCTAAGAATGTAAAAGATGAACACAACACAATCCTCCCCAAATGGGAGAGGATGACAGTGGGGACTTAAAAGCCCCACTCAAACAAAGATCTTTATTAAAATTTATACAATGTGCCTTTAGGAATTTAATCATTGAAAGGACTTTTAAAATGAAAGCATACAACTCTACTATTATTAAAACTTATGTAAAAAAGAGAGTGCTTTACTTTTACTTGAAGATCTTTTTGAGACTTGTGAAAAGGGAAAAGAGGATGTTTGAATAAGGGCAAAAGAGCAAGGAAAAAGAAAGCTGAAAGTAAGAAGAAAAGGAGGGGAAGAAGAAAAGAGAACAAAGAGGAAATCGAAAGTAAGCAAAGGGAGCAATGGGGCAGCCAACTATATGACCGAAGGAGTGCAAGAAATGATAAAAACAGGGCAACGAAAGAGAAGAAAGACAGCTGTCATAAAAAAGTCAAAAACAGGGCAGCGAACAAAAAGGGGAAGAAGGGGCCAAAAATAAGGTGGAAGAAGGCCCAAAAACTAGGGCAAAAAGGGGTAAAAAATGGGCACAAACTAGGGCACACTAGGGCTGTCCAAAGTGAAGAAATAAGGTGGTAAACTAAGGCAAAAACGAGGCAGCAAAGAAGAAAGAGTAAAAGGAAGGCAAACAAGGCAACCTGTAGAAAGGGGACAAAGAAGAGAAAAAGAGGAAGGGTTTTTGCAGCTTATTTCTTTAAATTTTTACCAGCTTTCCCGCTTAACCTGTCATAAAAAGTGAGAAACCAGCGAGCTATTTTCCTGCAAAATGGTGGATTAGACAATACAATACACTAAAAATTTACAATTTAATACTTGTGCAAAAGATGGGACTTTGATGCTACTTCAAGTACTAAACAAAACTAGATCTAAACTTTCGTGAGATAAGCTTTTAACAATGGAAACTCTTAGATCTATACAACAAGAGATATAAAAGATGAGATTTAATACTTAGATCTACTTGTTATGAAACAAAGAACCAAAGTAACCGAAAAGTAAAATTTTGTTTTTTAAATTTGAGGATGGATAAGAAAAACCTCAAGCCCTAGCTTGAGTAAACTTGAGCGTGGAAGGAACCTGTGAGACAAGAAAAATTAGAAAATATGTTTTGAAGAAAGATGACATGCAACTGAGCTCTGATCTCTACTTCCCACCAAGGGATCTACAAAACTGAAACACCATTCAAGCAAGTGATTATATCTAGTATATGTAAACCAAACAGGAACTGGAAAGCATGAGTACAACTGAATACGTTATGCAATTCCTAAATCGTGAACAGCCACACATAAGCAAGCAAGTTGAAGCTCCAAATGCCTACTCTATGGATTAGATTATAACCTTCTAAGCTAGATAATCAGAGCATGCATGAAATAAGAAGACAATTAAACAGATATCACCTTGATTATTAGCCACACATTCACCATGAAAGTTCTTGCACCATTGAATTGTCCTCCAAAGACTCAACTTTATTCATAACATAGATAAGAAATTACAATCATATGGGCAGAGGTTCTCTGCAAATTCATCCACACTGATAGAGTTGAAAGAGCCTCTATTTATACAATGAGAGAGTGCTAAAACCCTAAAACCAAATCACATAACCTAACCGGCCTGGTCACCTGACTGAGAAGCCAAACCTAAATTGAAGAGTTGGGAGTGAGGGGAGGCCTCCACCTAGGCAAGGCGCCCCCACTCCAACCCTAAACACCCAAAACAAGCCACAGATGAGCTCACACGTGTGGAAGGCGCCTTCAGGAGAGAGAGGGGCGTGAATGGTTGAAGGAGGCGTCTAGGATGTTGGTAAACCATCTCTGTAGGTCTGGGTGCAGCCTCTGCTAGGTTTGGGAAGGCCACTGATGGTGAAAGCCTCAGTCTCTACCTCGATCAAATCACCGGACCAATGAATGCTCTCCATCTCATTTTTTAGCTGGAGATGACATGTCTGCTAACTGAATATTAATCGATTCCTCATTTAATGCTGACTGAAGCTGAGTTATGATAACTCCAATCATCATAAATGCCCAATGAGATGTCATTTAACATTTTACTTCGCTGAATTTGGATTAATTTGAAGAGTTTTAATTTTCTCCAAAATAATCATTTTTAATAAAAATTCATTTTTTTCCTCAAAACTGACTTTTTTGAGAAAAAGTGCATTGTGTCCGATTGATGATCTGAAAGTTGGTTCTGACTAGCTGGCCGATCAAGAATGATTTTTGGCTTAAGGTTAGAGCCTTCAATCACTGAATTCAGGGTCCAGATGACCAACTTATTACAAATGGGTTTTTTCCATTTAATTTACGGAAAAATTAACCCAAAAAACTTAGTAAAAATAATTAAAAATTAAAAAATAATTTTTTCCCCGTTCGAAAAATATTTTTTCGAAAATTTTGTATATGTCCAAATGACTTAGGACATGACCATGCTCTACTTAAACTATGTCTAGTAGGTTTATAACACTCAGTTGGGCGCTAATAACCCCCCAAGGCCCAGAATTCAACATCAAGCATTCCAGCTTTGGAGAAAGCGGAAGAAAACCTCGTCAATTATACTCGCGGCTATAGGCAAAGCATAATTGTCAGGGGCAAAAAACTCCCTGGAATACCTTATTTGAGATTCTACGCCTCAGGAGACCGACCCACTCAAAAAAAATACCCTACTAGCACATTTTATTACAAACCCCACGGGGCCCTGGTCAAAATTATTCAAATCAAAAATTGGCTAGCCAATATTGACTAGACATGAAGACAGATCAACTGATACACTGGAATCAGACATTGAACATGTCTGTCAACCGGAGGCTCCTCAGGTAATCCAACTATGGTACAAATAAGTGGATAACATCTTGGCGCCCAGATTGAGAAATGTTGTGCAAAGAAGGGCCAAGCATGGAGTATACAGTATGTTTTGGGGCAACGTGGCAGTCTAGAGCAGAATCGTGGAGATTGGATTTTTTCTCACCACCCCTAGCAGTCGATTGACAGCCACACGTCTCTCCTCGTGGCCACTGATGGAGTTCCACTATGTCATGCCACCAAATACCACCGTTGGAGCAGAAAGCAGCCGAATATTCACTTGCATCGATGCGTTGGGGACATGACTTGTGTAGTCTTTCTGCTGGCAACCGACTACAGAGAAAGTCGTGTAGCAGTTCCAATCTGGCAGAATAACCATCACACAACATTTTCCTTCCGCAGCAAATCGCACAGATAGCAGAGAGTAAACTGCACATTTTGTCGACTTTCACCGCTTATATGCTATTCCGATTTATGAAATTCATACGCATGGAATAGCCGGCAACCAATCGCGTGTATATAGGGACTTTCACAGGTGTTTCACGCTAAGAAATATTTATTTTGCAGCCGGACTTCAAAGAATCCAAATGCTTGGCAGAGGACGAGAGGTTGATTGGCAAAGCCCGAGTTTTCTAAAGATATCGGTGATCAGTTCATTGGTAGCACTTTCTTCACGTGGCCTAGATCCACGGTTTCCTTTAGCAACCGAGTCACTGATTTTGACTTGACAATTCCTCACAGCAGCCTCTCGGGAGTATTCACTGTCACGTGGAGTTTGCAACAGCTAGTTTCCTCGCCGAATCCTTTGCACACCAGCAGTAGAAATCAATTGAAAGCTGTCTCCTCACTTGAGAAAGTGGGAAAGGTGTGACCTTGGGAGCAAGCACAAAGCCAGGTACTGTCACCTACTCCTAGCTCCTCCGTTTAGGCTAACTCCTAACGAAGCCAAGGGGGGTAGTCCCTACAAAAGAGTTTACTAAGGCTCTTAAGGTTGTTAAAGTGTTTTTAGGTTACGGATGCGGATGGGTGTTGTTTAGGAGTTTAATGTAATTAGAAGTGTTTGTTTATTAAGAGAATGATGATTAACCAGAGGCAATCCACGTTGCTAACAAGAGATTACACAGATAAGCAAATATTCTAGACTAAGCATTTAGATATAAGAATTGAAATTAACCATAGACAGTTGATCAAGATAGAAAATTATTCAGATATAACAAAGGACCAGTGCCTTATGGAGTCAAATAAATGCGTGAATAAAAGTCTAGGAATTAAGCTAGTGAGTATTAGATTTTGCGAGTGCTCTTGGTAGGTTTTAAAAGTTTTGAATAGTGGTCTTGCTTAAGGTAGCTGGATATCCTAACCGGAAATACCTTCAACGGCTCCGTTCGAAGACATGACGGACTTGTCTGGGATCACAGGTAAGTGTTCAATAACTTAACTACCTGTGCCCAGATTGGGTAGCCCGCGCCCACACTTGGAATTTGCCCACATGCCTCGGTATTTAAACGAAACAACGTCGATGCGTAGGTAATGGGGGAAAAGTTTTAATTAAGTTACTCTTGTGGGGTTTAAAGATCCAATGCCGTTTCTGGGTATTCCGATCAGAGATCAATCAGAGCATACTCCAGCAAGGAGAGAAGGGAGTTAATTAATTAAAGGGGTGTGTGTGTTGACGATTTTATTAAGTTAATTAATTAGACTCTCCGACAGAGAGCGCTCTTGACCTTGTCTTATGACGAAGGTTCAAGAGTCTTATCTAATCTAGATGAGACTAATGCAAAGATGATGCAAATACTAAGATGCTCTACGATAGAGAGTGTTCTTTACTTGTGTTTCTGCAAGTTCAAGAGTCTTACTTAAGAGTTAATTGATTAAACAAATGTGAACAAGAAGCTAAGATGAGTTATTAAACTCTCCGACAAAGAGTACTCTTGATCCACCTTATGGTGTGATTCAAAAGATTTAAGCAGTTGATTTACTTAGAAAGATAAACAATTTAAAAATACAATAATCAACTTAATTAATGAATTAGATGTGATGGATTAACAATTATTATAAGAATAAGATGCAAATAATGATGAAGACAAGCAAATCTAACCTAAGCATACACAAGTAAACACAACACAAGACTCCCCAAATGCGGGAGGATGAGAATGGGGACTTAAAAACCCCACTCAAACACAAGATCTTTATTAAAATTTATACAATGTGTCTTAAGGATTTTAATCCTTGAAAGGACTTTTCAAATGAAAGCAAACAACTCTACTAATATTAGGGCTTGTGTAAAAAGGAGAGTGTTTTTACTTTTACTTGAAGATCTTTCTGAAACCTGTGAAAAGGGAAAAGAGACGAAGTTTGAATGAGAGCCAAAAGAGCAAAGGAAAAGAGGGTTGAAACAAAAGAAAATGAGGAAAAGAAGACAAGAAAACAAAGAGAAGGTCAAAATCAAAGAAAGGGAGGGATAGGGCAGCCAACTATGAAGCTAAAGGAGGACAAAAATTGAAGAAAACGGGGCAGCGAAAGAGAAAACAAATGGCTGTCATAAAATAAAAAAAACAGGGCAGCGAACAAAAAGTGGAAGAAAAGGCCAATAACAAGGTTGAAGAAGGCCCAAAAACCAGGGCAAAAAGAGGCAAAAAGGGAAGGAAGAATAGAGCACACTAGGGCTGTCCAAAATGAAGAAAAGGGATGGTAAAAGAGAGTAAGAACGGGGCAGCGATGAAGAAAAAGTGAGAAAAGGCAAACAAGTCAAGGAGGAAAGGGGCTAGCAAGCAAGGAAACAAAAGAAGTCAAGGAGCAAAGGGAGAACTAGAGGAAGGAAGTTCGGTAACCAAGAAAGTATTTAAATTTATGGATGGAACCCAAGAGAGAGAGTTAGACTCCCAGCTTTCTTTTTGTATTTTGAAGAAGAAGATCTCTGTAGGTCCTGCAATGAAAGTGTTAGATCAAAAAGGTTGCTTGAAGCCTGAAATTGAAGCAGCTGAGCTCACACCCTTCTTCAACTTGTGAAGCCTGAAAACACACTACAACTTAACACAAAACGTGAGATCAAAATATATCCTAGTATGCTAAGAAAATTGAATTATGATCAACATTACGTATATACTGATTACTAATGTCCATCAAAATTACTAATCTACTTCGCATAAACAATCAAGTTGAACTACAAATGATTGTTCTACTGTGCCTACAATGGCCCTCTTGAGCTAACAAATAAACAATTTAATCTCACATAAGCATTAAGGAAATAGGGTTTAGAGACAATATCACCTCAACCAATTGCAAAAAACTACCACATCCAAGAGCTCATGGACCTCCAAAGTCTGATCTTTATAAACAAATTAAAGCAAATGCTTGATACAATTTTCTCAGAGTAAATCTGTTACAAAATTCCATCCTAATAGAGCTCAAAGAGCCTCTATTTATACAAAGAGAGAAGGCTAAAACCCTAAAACCAAACTAAGAGTAACACCGAAGTAATTGAATGAGCTCGGCATGATCATTTGGAGTTGAACTGAGCTGGAACTGAGTTGTAACTGAGTGCTAGAGTAATGAGGGGGGGTGAGGTGGCTCATCCTCCCTCGTAATGATCACCCGACCAATAGATAACCCGCACTTCAACCAAAAACGGATTTGACCAAAGAGGGCAAATTTTTGACTGATAGTTCAACTGCTACACTCCGATACTTGATCTGAAACTAACCGATATTGATTGGAATCATCATAAATGCTCTGTGCCATGTCATTTAGCCTTTTATTTCGCTGAATTTGGATTAATTTGGAGAGATTTGGATTTTCTCCAAAATAATCATTTTTATTAATCAATCAATATTTTCCCCAAAACTGACTTTTTTGAGAAAATATGAGTTATGTGGCTAAATGATGATCTGAAACTTGGATCTGGCTGATCAAGACTGATTTTTGGCTTAAGGTTAGAGCCTTCAAACACTGAATTCGGGTTCCGGATGACTAACTTATTACAAATGGGATTTTTCCATTTAATTTATGGAAAAATTAAATTAAAAACTTAGGAAAAATTAAAAAATTAAAAAATTAAAATTTTTCCCTCGTTCGAAAAAAAAATTTCGAAAATTTTTTATATGTCTAGATGACTTAGGACATGACCATGCTCTACTTAAATAATGCCGAGTAGGTTTATAGCACTCAGTTGGGCTCTAATAACCCCCCAAGGCCCAGAATTCAACATTTGGCATTCCAGCTTTGGAGGAAGCGGGAGAAAACCTCGTCAATTATACTCGGCTGAAGGCAAAGCATAATTGTCAGGGGCAAAAAACTTCCTCGAATACCTTATTTGAGATTCTACGTCTCAAGAGACCGAACCATTCAAAAAATACCCTACTAGCACATTTTATTACAAACCCCGCGAGGCCATGGTCAAAATTATTCAAATCAAAAACTGGCTAGCCAATATTGGCTAGACATGAAGACGGATCAACTGATACACTGAAATCAGACATTGAACAAGTCTGTCAACCGACGGCTCCTCAGGTAACCCAATTATGGTACAACTAAGTGGATAACACACTGTCACGTGGAGTTTGCAACAGCTAGTTTCCTCGCCGAATCCTTTCTTTGATAGCCAATTGCAAAAAATCAAACTTCAGATTTTTGGGCATAGTTGTCGAACCCGAAGGAATTTCATTGGCAGCTCTTCGTGGGGCGAGCATCACATTCATATAGATTTCCGGGAGCAGCTTGCATGGTCGACTATTATTTTGTGATTGGTGGCAGCATCAAATGAACTGACGTTAAGATTGGTGTATGTAATTCAACACCAAATCGTGATTGTTCGGTGGCGTTTTTCAGTTAGCCGGATATTCCAACTCTTGCAATCTTTTCTTGTGGCCACTGATTCCTGTTAAGCAACTCTGACTTCGGTAAAATCTGAACTGGGCATGTGGCCGGCTCCACGTCATTCATATCTTTAGACTGGCAGTGGCTCAGGGGTATCACGCTGCTACGTGGCTTTTGAGGGGCAACCGAGGGCTTGGAGTTCTAGCATCTATCTACCTACGGATCTTTTCCTCGCACAATTCATTAGCAGCCGATTTCCAAGAGTATTACACTAAAATATGTTGACAGACACCTTTTTGGTGCCGTGGCCAGCTAGGAGTTATGTTAAAGCTTTCTATTTTATTATCATTTAGTTGAAGTGTGAGTGACATTGAAAGAAAATTGGGTCATGTTTAGGCGTCAGTGGACGGAAAAGTGAATCTTAGTCCCCTTTTTTCATTTTTTAATTATTGTTTCTTCTTCACTTTATTTTTATTATTTCTTTATTTAATTAGAGCTTTTCCTTTTTTGGAAATATAAAGAGCAAGGATCTTTCATTGTAAAGGAGGGAAAGTTTTTGGGCTGGGAGGATTTTTCCCCAAAGTCAATAAAGAAAAAATATCATGTTGAGTATTTTTGGGATATGTTGGGTTTCTTCGTTGTAGCTTCAGGTTTTCATAAAGTTATAGACCAAGCCAGCATAGAGGGCTATAATCTAGCACATTGGGCAAGCATTTGCGGCTGCCAAGTTGTTTGTCGTCGTTGTGTTCTCAGAGGTCCGGGAGTAATGAAAAGTAGTCAATTATACTTCCATTCTCCTGGCCTCTGGTTATGGAATGGAACAGCTTAGTCTCACTTCCGTGAAACACAAAGCTCTTCTGAGTCCCCTTCTGACTCCATTTACCCTTCTGGTACCGACACTGGCCTTCCCTCGAGGACTGATCCTCCCTTCCCTTCCTGCCCATCAATCCGAATCATTTTCCTTTTTGTGACCTGAGTTTCTCTAAGGCAGCCTCTTCAGATCACCCTGCCTCAGCTGCACCTGCCTTAGAGATCTAAACTTAGGGAAACCACCCTAGAGCTGAAGAAGAGTCAGCCTGAAGCAAGGAGAGAGAAGGTGTGGTGACATTTGCCTCTCTCTCGAGAGGTCGTCGCCGGGCCGGCATGCCGACGGTTTGGGATTTCAGCATCCGCGTGCCAGTTTTGGGTGACAACACGTTGGTTGCGGGGTGTTAAATTTAATTAAGTTATTCTTGCAAGATTAAAGATCTAGTGCCGTTTCTGGGTACTCCGATCTGAGATCAGTTAGAGCATACTCCAGCAAGGAGAGAACGAAGTTAATTCATTAAGGGATGTGCGTTGCAAGTTTTATTAAATCAGTTAATTAGGACTCTCCGACAGAGAGCGCTCTTGACCCCGTCTTATGACAGCGGTTCAAGAGACTTAACTAATTTAAGATGCCTAATGCAGGGGTATGCAGTTCTATGAATGCTCTCCGATAGAAAGTGCTCTTGACTTGTGTTACTGCAAGTTCAAGAGTCTTACTTAATTCGATAAACTTGAATGAAAGAAATAAAACAATAAAAAACTAACTACCCAAGAGTCTCTTTCAGGCTTTTTAGGGCCCTAATCGGGAGAGCAGGGGAGTAAGTATACAGTAAGAAATATGCCACGTTCAATTTAAACAATCAAAACAATATTTCTAACTCATTTTCTATGGACAATAAATTAACCAAAACATGCACTACTTGATTATGATTATGCAATTATCCTACCCTATTCTACCATTAGCAATTAAACAAAAATGAAAAGCATGACAGTGAGACGATACACACTTCCCCCAAATGGGGGAAGAAGGGTGTGGGAGCTGTAATCCTACTCGCTTTTTATTAATTTTACAATTTTTTAATGACTTGTTCTTTGCCTTTTTCCTGAAAGAACAGGGAGAGAAAGAGATGGAGAGAAGAGGGAAAATTGTCTTTTTGTTATTGCTTGCTACACTGCTTGCTTAAGGCCTTTGGGCTTTTCTCGATTCTTCCTGCAAATAAGAGCTTTAAACAGTTCAAACGTTATGCATTAATCAAAATTTTAAAGACAAAAAAACTACAAACTAGACTCTGAAAGAGGGGTAACAACCAGCGATGAAAGAGGAGGCAAGAGAGAGGATAAAAACCAAGAAAAAGGGAGAGAGAAAAGGTAAAAAGAGGGCTATCCTAAAGGTGAAAAAGAGGGCTGTCCAAAGGTAAAAAGAGGGCTGTAAAACAGTAAAAGAGGGCAACGAACTAAGTAAAAAGAAGAAAAAGAGGGCTGTCCAAAGCTAGAAAAAGGGGTGAAAACTAAGGAAAAAGAGGGCTGTCCAAAGGGAAGAAAGAGGGCTGCAAAATAATGTGAAAAGAGGGTAGCGAAGAAGAAGGAAAGGCAAGCCAAACAAGGCAATGGGAAGGAAGCCTAAGGATTGAAAGAAGTAAACTAGGGCTTCCTAAGTAACCGGTAACCAAAAGAACATTATCTTGTGGATGGAACACAAGAGAGAGAGAGTTACTCCCAGTTTTCTTTTTTGAAGCAAAAAATGACGAACCCTGTAGGTCCTGCAATTAAAAATGTTAAATTCAAATGGTTGTTTTGAAGCATGGGATAGAAGCAGCTGAGCTCACACCCTTCTACAATCTGTGAAGCTTGAATCACATCAAAACTTAAAACAAGAAGTGAGATAAAATATATGCTAGTATGTTAGGCAAATCAAATCAAGATCAACATTTTGTATTACTTACTACTCATGTCCATCAAAATATCGATTTACTTTTCATAAATAACCAAATTGAAACTACAAATGGCTATTCTACTATGCCAACGATGGCCTTCTTGAGCTAGCAAAATATTTAATCACATACAAGTATTTAAAAGAGATGAGTTAGAGACAATATCACCTCAACCATGAGGAATCCAGCACAATCAAAAGCCCATAGACCTCCAAAGTCGAATATCTTTAGTAACAAAGCCAATGCAAAATGCTTGATACAATTCTCTCAGAATAACTTTAACCCAAAAGTTCCATCCCAATAGAGCTAAAGAAGCCTCTATTTATACAATGAAAGAAGAACCCAAAACCCTAAACCAGAAAACCAGACCTAACCGGCTCGGCACACCGTTGAAAGACCAAACCTGAAGAAGATGAGCTGGGAGTGAGGGGAGGCCTCCACCTAGGCAAGGCGCCCCCACTCCAACCCTAGGTGCTGAAATCAAGCCACAGAAGGAGCCACACATGTGAAAGACGCCCTCATGAGGAAGAGGGGCGTGAGGATGAAGAGGGGCATGAACATGCTGAAGAGAGGCATGGGTTAGGTAAGGAAGAGCTGCTGCTAGGTCTGGAGGAGCCACTGCCGGTAGATCATAATGTAATCATTAGTCCCTGCCTCGATCAAATCATCAAACCAATGAGTGCTCTCCATCTCATCCAATTCGGGAGTTTAGCTGGAGATGACAAGTATGTTAACTGAATATATCTTTATTGCTCATTGAATGCTGACTAAAGTTGAGTTATAATAACTCCAATCATCATAAATGCCCATTGACATGTCATTTAGCCTTTTATTTCACTGAATTTGGATTAATTTGGAGAGTTCTGGATTTTCTCCAAAATAATCATTTTTTAATAAAAATTCAATTTTTTCCCAAAACATGACTTTTTTTGAGAAAATGTGCATTATGTGTCCAATTGATGATCTGAAAGTTGGATCTGATTGGCTGGCCGGTCAAGAATGATTTTTGGCTTAAGGTTAGAGCCTTCAATCACTGAATTCGGGGTCCGGATGGCTAACTTATTACAAATGGGATTTTTCCATTTAATTTATGGAAAAATTAATCAAAAGACTTGGGGAAAAAATTAAAAAATTAAAACAATTTTTTAACGCATCCGATTAAAAAAAGTTTCAAAAAAAAAATTTTATGGTTCTATTGACTTAAGACATGACCATGCTCTTCTCTAATAATGCCTAGTAGGTTTATATACACTTAGTTGGGCTCTAATAACCCCCCAAGGCCCAAAATTCAAAATCAGGCATACCAGCTTTAGAGGAAGCAGGAGAAAACCTCGTAAATTATACTCGGCTATAGGCAAAGCATAATTGTCAAGGGCAAAAAACTCCTTGGAGTACCTTAGTTGAGATTCTACGTCTTAGGAGACCGAACCACTCAAAACACCCTACTAGCACATTTTATTACAAACCCCGCGGGGCCATGGTCAAAATTATTCAAATGAAAAACTGGCTAGCCAAAATTGGCTAGACATAAAGACGGATCAACTGATACACTGGAATCAAACATTGGACATGTTTGTCAACCGGCAGCTCCTCAAGTAACCCAACTATAGTACAAAAATGTTGGCAACATCTGGCTCCAACTGTGGGACAGGTACTTGCTTGATCTATTGATCAAAAAGAGTGCCTGAGAATCCAGGAATCTCTGGTACCTGCATGTAAATAGAAGTGTCTCAATCCCATGTATATGATAAAAAATATGCCATGATGAAATACCAGAAAAATATTTTTTCCTTTTTCGAAGTAAAGTACATGAAATAAACTTTTTCTTTTTAACATGTATATAAGTGAAAATATAATACAAATGCTAATATACAAAAATAAGAAATTTTGATACAACGTTCTACATGGATATGGTACGTAACATATGATACAAAAATAAAGTACATAAAAATACAACAAGGATGGGTTTAGAAAAGCCCTGGGATGACCCCTTGGTCATCTTGAAGGTTGTTTCAATAAAAGGGCTTCAAGTGTTGGCCATTCATGGGAAGGTTTAATATTTCTCCATCCATGGTGTTAAGGAGAAAAGAATTGGTGCCAGCCGTGTCACGGATGATGAACGGGCCTTTCCAAAGGCTGTCAAATTTTCCATGTTTCTCAGGCTTCTCCCTTCTCTTATCCCATAAGAGAACAGTATCTCCTATTTGGAAAGCTCTCGGCCTAGCTGACTTATCGAAAGTGCCCTTCATGCTTTCTTGATGTCTGAGTGACTGCTCAAGGGCAGCTCTTCGGGATTCACCAAACTCTATGATCTAATTGATCCTCTGCTCCATTTCTGCTTGTTCCGTGCCATACTCACTTAACATCCTGAATATAGGAATCTGCAGGCTGATCGGAAGGGTGGCTGTGATTCCATACACTAGCTCAAAAGGTGACTTCCCAGTTGAGTTCTTCTTAGTGATCCTATCTTCCCACACAGCATAATTAATATTGCTATCCCATGCTCTTTTATTATCCCCAACAGTCTTCTTAAGGATAGTCATCAATTTTTTATTAGTGGACTCAGCAAGTCCATTGCCCTGTGGATAGTAATCTGATGAATGGGATAGGATAATGCCATATTTAAAACATAAGTCATTCATTTTTTCAGAACTAAAAGCTTTGGCATTATCGGTTGTTATCTTAAAGGGAGTTCTGAATCTGGTGATGATTCTTTTCTCAATGAAATCTACAACAACCTTCTCAGTCGCAGTTTTAGTGGGTATAGCCTCTACCCACTTGGTGAAATAATCGGTTGCTGTGAGAATCCAGCAAAAACCGTTGCTAGATTTATCCTTAAATTTTCCAATAAAATCAAGCCCACACTGCTGAAAAGGGGCAAGGACCACAACCGGAGTAAGGGGGAGAGCAGCCAATTTCTGCTTCCCAGTGAAAAGCTAGCACTCTTGGCAACACTTGACATGCTTGTGAGCATCTGAAAAAATAGTGGGCCAATAGTAACCAGCTCTCAAGATTTTGTGGGCAGTTGTATTTGCTGCATAATGGCCTCCACAAAATCCTGAGTGAAATTCTGCTAAGATCTTCTTGGAATCCTGCTCGTTGATGCACCTAAATATGATACCCTCTGGGTTCCTCCAACCCAGACCCTCTTCGGTAAGGCAATACCTGGAAGTCTTAAGTCTCAAAGCCCTACGCTTGTGACCCTTGAGGTGATCAGGGCAAGTGAGATGGAGAAGGAAGAAAATGATGTCGAAATACCAATGATTATCAAGCTCTTGAAGGGCAGGAGTCATGGTAGGCTGAGGGATATTATTTTCTGCAATCATCTCAATGGCTTCTTCGTTTTTCTGAGTATGCATTATGGCAAGGCCTTGTCCCTTGATTAATTTAGTGGGCTTTATTTCAAGGTCATACTCCTGGATCTTGGACACCCATGTACCCCTTATTCCTAAACAATCCTTTTGAGACAGGATATCTTTAACAACAGTGTGGGGAACATATCCAATAACCTTAGAATACCCAATATAGGTCCTGAAATGTTTCAAAGATTTGACCAAGGCATAAGCCTGCTTCTCCATGATGGTATAATTTTGTTCGGAATTCTGCAAGGCTTTGCTCATAAATGCTATAGGTTGCTCGAACCCTTCGAAGTTCTTTTGGAGTAACACACCAGCAATAGTGTCTTCAAAAGCAAATGAAAAGATCATAAAATCCTTTGCGTAATCTGGGCTGACTAAGACTGGAGACCTAGTAATGGAATTCTTTATAGAATCAAAGGCTTTCCTTCCTTCACTGGTCCACACAAACTTGGCATTTTTCTTAAGTAAGGCCTGCATAGGTTTCATTAATTCGGCCAAGTTTGGAATGAATCTTCTGATAAAATTTATATGACCATTGAAGGACTGGAGGGCTTTAACATTCTTTGGTAGGGGAATCTTTCTTATGGCCTCTACTCTTTCAGGATCAATTTTGACACCATCCTTATTAATAATGTGTCCTAAGAGTTTTCCCTCTTCCATGCCCAAAACTGACTTAGCCGGATTCAAAGAAATACCATACTTCCTACATCGCTCGAAAATCTGCTTGAGATGACCAACATGGCTGGATCTTTCTTTTGAAAAAACAATGAGATCATCCTGATAGATTTCAATGATTTTACCAATCAACTCCTTGAAAGCATAATCCATGGCCCTTTGGAAAGTAGCTCCTGCGTTTAAAAGGGCAAGGGCATTCTCAGATATTCAAAAGTGCCCCAAGGAGTTGTGAAAGTGGTTTTATGTCTATCTTCCTCTTGAATGACTACTTGATTATAGCCAGAAAAACCATCTAGCATCGACATCATGCTTGATCCAGTGACCCATTGGAGGAGGATCTCCATGTTGGGGGGGAGGGGGTAATTGTCCTTCTGACATGCTATGTTTAAATTTCTGAAATCTATACATATCCTTAAACTCCCGTTCTTCATTCTAACTACAACCAAGTTAGAACACCACGTTGAATGTCTAGTAGGAGCTATTATTCCTGCTGCTAACATTTTCTCTAACTCCTTTTTAATGATTGGTGCTAACTTAGGATTTATTTGCCTAAGTTTTTGTCTGAAAGGCTTGCCTTTTTGACATTCTGGTAAGTTTTTGTTTGAAAGGCTTGCCTTTTTTACATTCTGGTTTCAAGGGAATAGTATGTTGAAATCCATCTTCCCTGTAGGCTTTGAGTTCGTCATAAGTAAAGGCAAATACATCCCTATACTCTTTGACCAAGTTTATGAGGCTATTCCTTTCTTTTTCGGAAGTACCTTTTCCAATTTTTATAATTTTACGTTCTGTTTCCATCCCAATGTTGATTTCAATGTAATCCCCTGCTTTCATTTGCTCAACATTGCTCTTTCTTCTGTCCTGTCTGTCAAAGATGTTTTCTAAGGCAACTAGACCACGTGGGACAGGATTGTTAAACTGGTCACCTTCTCCATAATATTCTTTATTTTCTTCATGATCATTTACTTTAAAGTTTAGGAATTCATCGACATTATGAATAAATCTCAAAATTTGCTCATCATCTTTGAAGACCTACCAATGTTCAACATTATCAGGAACAGAAGGTCTGAAGTTAATCTCTAAAGGACAATCCCCCTCTAACATCTCATCCGATGGCTGAAGAGTTGACACTGAAACTGCAAGCTTATCGGAGGCACTATTCTGATCTCTAGGGACTGCTTCTATGTTAAGGGCATCAAAGAATTCCATTGTATCCCAGATTGCATTTCTATATTTTTTAAGTCTTTGACACTTACATGCAAACTGACCCTTAACTTGTTGGACAATTAAGTCAGAGTCCCCTTTAATATTAAGCAACTTGATCCCCATGTCCTTGGCAATCTCAATGCCCAGTAGAAGTGCCTCATACTCCGACACATTGTTAGTTGCTTCGAATTCCAATCTGAAAGCAAAGTTGAAAACCTTACCCTCCGGTGAAATAATGACAACACCAGCCCCCTTGCCCGTTCTAGAGTAAGCACCATCAAAATTCATCTTCCACAATTCACCAAGTTTTTCAGTCTTTTGGGTTCCAAGAAAGTGGAGTTGATTTGATAGGTACCATTTTCATCAGTGTAGTAAGCATACTCATTCAATGGTCTTTGAGGGTTTTCAACATGGTGTCTTTTTTCTTTTTCAAAATACAACTTAACAAGTGAAAACGCCGATGCTGGTATGGTGGCATAGGTCCAATCCATTTGGATTGATCCTCCCAAAGTGGCACCCCATTTCCTAGAAAGCAACATTCCCCATTTGTCCGAAACATCAATAACAAGGATATCCATGGTGATTTGGATATCCAAATACTTAGCCAATCTAACTAACTGGTTCTCAATCATCCCTTCCACTTTAACCGGTCTAGAGTCCATGGCACATACATTATGGTATGGCCTTGTAGTTCTTAAATCAAGCTGCTGCATGACTTTTTTGGTCATGATGCTGGAACTAGATCCCGAGTCTAACATACAATTGTGTAGAAGAAGATCACCCATCATCAATGATACGTAAAAAGGGGGATGATCTTCTTTTCTTGCGTCCCTAGTATGTAGAACTATAGGTGGATCGGCAAAGACATTATTTGAAGTTCATTCCACGGTATCAGAAAAAGTGACATTTTTAGGGGTAAGGGGCTTTACAAGATTTGAAGCACTTTCTTCAGTTTGAGGATCAACATTACTTGGAGGGTCTAGGATTTTCAAAAGTCTCTCTCTTTGGCCAAGGATTTTACATAATTCAAGGACTAGAACAGGGACCTGTGTATTTGCTAGCCAATTACCTAAGTCAAAACTTAAATCAACAATTTCTTTAGTTTCTACTTCTTTGGGAGGATTAGGAGTTGTTACCTTAGGAATACTCTGTGCATAAGACCCCTTTCTTTGATAAGTTATTCCCTTGAAGTTTTGAGTGTTGTTGATCTGCTCGGCTGAAGGCATCTCACCATAGTGCTGAGTCAAGTTGTCAACTTTCTTTTCATAACGATTGGTCTGTGGCCAATTTCCTATGGGGATGTTATGGATGTCATCTATGTTGTTGATAAAATCAGGCTCGCTTGTCGACGTATTCGGACCACAAGCTTCAGGGTGACCATGCTCCTGAACATAGCACGCATAGTGGCAGCCAGATTCCTCATGGAAATCTCTCCATGCTCTGCAAAATGGTTTATACTGCTCAACCATGTTAGCGGCCTCTAGCTGATGAGGAGGCCTCTGTTCATGGTTGGGAGGCTTTCTTTGCCAAGTTGGCTTGGCAGGAAAGGTTCTAGGAGCAGGCTGAGTTTGAGTTCTTTTCATCGTTATCACCCTATTTTGAATCTCCTTCAACTGCGCTAAGTGTTTCTGTTCTGTTTCCTCCATATTTTTCTTCATCTCCCTTTTCATTTCAATCATTTGTTTTTCATAGGCATCCTTCATAGCTGATAAAGGATCCTTGTCTTTAGGTTCACTAATTTTCAAAGGAGTTGAAGACCTTAAATAACCCTGGAGGTTAGATTCACCAGATGACTGCATGTTCAAATCAATTTTAATTGCCATTTCCTGAGCTTGGAGAAAATTAGCAGGCTCCTTGTCTCTGATCTGGTATTGCATTTTGCCACTAAGTGCCTCAATGTAATAGACCAGAATGGTTGGTGCAGTTGGAGCATAATCAGTAGGGATGGATTTTGACAATTCAGTGAACCTAGTATTGAACTCATCCATTGTTTCCATATCCTTCTTTTTTATGTTGGTCAGGGACGCAAGTTGATGCCGAGGTTCTTTCTTTTCACTGAACTTATTGGTGAAAGCGGTTTTGAAAGCAGCTAGAGTGTCAAAAGCATTATCTGGCAAATTGTTATACCAGTCACCGGCCTTTCCATCCAAAGATAGAGCAAATAACTTCATGTATACGTCATCATGTTGGCTAACAGGATCACTAACATAAGCATTGATGCACCTGGAAAAGTTCCTGAGGTGCATGGTGGAGGTAGTGGCATCAGTGCCGGTATACATTGGGAGCTTCTCGACAGCTTTGTCAGGAAGACGGTAGGGTTGACCTGCTATCTGAGAAAAGTTGAGCTGAGTAAAATACTCACCCATTATGTCGGAAACAGAGGTATTAGTGTTTTCTGGAAACAAAAGGTGGATGTCTGAAACAGACTCAGATCCAAGTTCTGCGAGGATCCTACGAGAAGCTAGTTTGTTCAATCTCCTCCTATAGACTTTTTCAGGGCCAGGGATGAAATCGAACAAACCTTTAGAGTTTCTTCTTCAATAGATATGCCCCTGATCTATCAATACTGCTGCAATTTCTCAGATTTAGCTCAACAGAGCTTTGATACCATGTAAATTTCCTTAAAACTCAAACTTGAGAAAAACAGTGTATTTTAATTTTTACTGATAGCCACACATGAGTTTCTTTACTAGTAATGTAGCGGAAAATAAATACTGAGAAACATGAACAATTATTACATCAATATAGACACATTATGTTTGGGTATGGAAACCCCCAGATAAAACCCAAGATGGGAAAACTGGTGCAAGAATCAGATATGAACTTTTATTATGAAGATATAGAACAAATACAATCCAGTGGATCAATACACCCAACTTGGAAAAATAGAACCATTGCAAAATTACTGAGCCAGCCCAACGAATCAGTGTGACCCGCCTGCACAGCTATACGACCTACTGCATCAGCGGTACAGTCTTTTGTGTCAACTGTATGGATCTGTATGGTCCTGCATCAGTTGTACGGAATCTGTACAGCTGATGTGCATCCTCTCTCTGCGTGATCTCGTACAGCCCTGTGCTCTTCCTGGTCAATCGGTGAATCCCTGGGTGAGTTCTCCTCTATCTTCTCTGCAAACTTCTATGTTTGTCTATGTCTCTCTGTGTGTGTCCTCTCCACCAAATCTTCTTTTAACACAATGGCCAAGCAAAAACCCTAACCCTCACTATGGATCAATCGATGAGATCCTCCGGTGAGATCAATGGCCAAGATTAGATTAGCCATCACTTAAATTATTTCTACTTTTCACTTTATAAAAGTGACTTCATTAAGTCAATCAAATTAGATTTAATTAATGTATTTTCCTAAGTCTAAACCTAGGAGAATCACATTAATACATTTGCCTTCCTGTTTAATGTCTTCTAGCATGCAAGGACACATGCAATGATAAAAAGACCTTCTTTGTTTCCACTTTCTAACAACTCCCACTGTCTAGACATCTCTATATCCTACCCATACTGAATTTGATTGTGAATCATTAACTGTATTGAAATCATGCTCGAAAATTTATTTACTTTCAATTATGTTTTCAAAAACTTTGGTCGTTATTCATCATTTCATTTTAATTCGTTGCCAATGACTATATGTCAGTTTATGCTTTCAAAGACTATGGGGGAGTTTTGATTTGTCTAATATCACTGGGTTAATAAGCCCTTGAAGATAATAAACACATTTATAATCTTGTCAAGGCATGCTAGAGTTCCTTTGAACACAAAGACGGCAAAGAGTTGAAAATGATATTCTTCTGAACACATACTTCTCATTCATTCAATAACTAAGTTGCTAGGAAACTTGGGTATGGTGACAAGGATGGGGACGTGGACTGGTACGGGGACAGGGACAGGGATGCCACTTTTTGAAACAGGATACTTGGGTACGTCGAAGGTACCATATATATATAATAAAAAAACATGTTATAGTCACATCATACATGCATATTTCATACTTCTTCATAAAT
This sequence comes from Pseudotsuga menziesii, assembly GCA_001517045.1. Classification (NCBI taxonomy): domain Eukaryota; kingdom Viridiplantae; phylum Streptophyta; class Pinopsida; order Pinales; family Pinaceae; genus Pseudotsuga; species Pseudotsuga menziesii. The sequence continues at coordinate 396,881 of LPNX010038923.1, read as the reverse complement.
TATGAATCATGATTCATAATTCTAAATTAAATGATTCATTGAACAATGAACACTCACACTGAAACTTTGAAACATAAAATTTGAGAAATCATAGCCTCAGTAGATTTCAATTGGAAGACTCGACGTTACATAAAATTTGAGAAATCATAGACTGAATAGATATCAATTGGAAGACTGGACGTTACATAAAATTTGATAAATCATTGACCAAGCAGTTGTAACAAACAGTCAAACTTAGACCTGAAGGTACACTTAAAATCTCATTTTAAACACCTATTTGTACTGCTGTTACAGGCAATAAAAATTGCAAATTGCCAAGTATATTCCTAGGTTGATGTGAGTGTATTTCTCAGTATTAAATACATATGTATATTTTTTATGTGCACATTTGGTAGTCAAATTATGTTCCATGAGTGCTAAACACAAAACCATAAAAACATTCATTGTAAATCGATGCAAAATCAGTCTACCAAATTTGGACAATATTCAGTGGAATTTGAACAGTGTTGCAAAGTGTTTGACAAAAGTCCTAAACCAGACTCCATACGCAGTTAGCAAAAAAATAGTTCAGATTTGATTGGGGGTCATTACATTCTCCCTAGCGGATTGCATTTTACTGAGTCAGCCATATCCCCAGAGTACCCAAACATGGGGTACGAAGTACCAAAACATGGGGTATGGCATACCATTTCGCCTATAAGTACCCTTTTTTTATAACGACGTCTCGAGTACGTGGAGCCGGTATGGGGTACGACGACGTACGACAAGAGACGTACCTTACGAGTACCCAACACTGGTACCTGGTACAAGCAAGTGTACTCTACCCTGAGGTACAGGCACCCTTGCTACATAGATCAATCATCTAGTAGTTATAACTTATAACGTTGCCATCAAATGATCAACCATAACAACTTTTATAGGAGCTTGGCAAAGAAGGAAGGTACCATAACATTGTCATCAAATTACCAACCTAGTATAGGAACTTTTAGTATAGGAGAGGTAGGGAGCACCTCTGGAATGCTCGAGAGCGCTCTAGGAGCGAGCTTCGGGAGTGGGCGTGAATGTGGGCACTCCCATGCAACAAAGGTAAAAACCAACCTGACCATATCCTTTGGGGATCTTAGACCTCACATACCTACTTTGAACACTGCATTGAACTTGCAAGTATGGGGCACGTGTGCTATTGAATCATCTGTCCACTTGCACTTGTGATATATCCTCTTATCATACCTATGTATGAATAACTTGTCCAAGACCTACCCAATCATCTATCCCTGAGTAACAAAGACATGTGACCATGTGCTAAGCCTAGAAAACACCCCACAAACCGTCGATCTAATTTGCCAGAAAACTTGGGTGCAGGTACGGGTACAGGGATGGGGACTATATATATATTATAAAAATAAAACATGTCACAGTCACATGCATATTTCAGATTTCTTATAAATTATGAATCATGGTTCATAATTCAATGAATCATTGAACAATGAACATTCACATTGAAAATTTGAAACTTATAATTTGATAAATCATAGTAGATATCAAGTGGCAGACTTGAAATTATATAATTAATAATATTATATGTCCATGACTCCATGAGTCCATTATCATACTACATTCAAAATTTGCCTGGTAGCATTTTCAGACATGAAATAGAAATAAAGTTCAAAACAGTAAACAATGAACAAGATAGTCACATTTGTCTTCCTTCAATCCATGTCATCAGCATCCCCAAAAATCAATGTCATCGACATCAGTAAGGTCCTCTATCAACAAGCTCTCTAGATAGGCATCACTCCCAAGTTGAGGCTCCTACTCATCAATAGTAACCAAAGGTAGGGTTTTAATTTTTTTATCAAATTATTTCAATAAACATGTTGTTTTTCTCCCTCAACACCGGCAGATTTTACTTTTGTTGAGTCGATCTCACTCTCGGAGCACCCTAACATAGAGTACGTCATATCATTTAGCATGTAAGTACCTCTTTTTTTATAACGGTGTCCCGGGTACGTAGAGCCAACAAGCGATAAGGCAGGGTATGACAAGGGACGTACCTTACAAGTACCCAAGTACCCTGTATGGGCACATGTACTTTACTCCCGGGTACAGATACCCATGCTACACAGTTCAATAATATAATATATAGCTCCTAAAGTGTACCTATTAAGCAAAATCCCAAACCAAATAAAGGATAAAACTTTTGAAACATTCAAAGGAAAAAGATAAAAGAGAAGTTGTTGGTTAACAAAAATACCTTCAACCGGTGCAACATATTGTTCCCATGTAGGACTAAGGTTTGTGCCAATGAACATCCTGCAGAAGCATAATTATGAGCAATGTTAAATAGTTTATGCATTACAGGAGCTAAAATGAATATATAGTTCAATATTATCACGCATAACCATTCTATTCTCATAGAAGTGTCAAAAACGTGTAGAACTATAATTGTAGCTTAGGTTTAGCATATGCATTCATTGTCAGCCACAAAATTGTCATTACATTGTATTTTATGTAATATCTATTTTGTCTTTTGGTGCCCTATACATGTGGTGCACCGAATAATTAGTATGTGACAATGATGTGATTACTTTACTACTTTATACGAGAGTCATGCATTATGTCATGTGGCCATCATTATGAAGATGTCATTAAGAAATCCATCTTAGAAAGTTCTAATGGTTGGGTAAGTGTTGAGTTCCCAAACTATCATGTAAGTAGGCATTTAAGTGTACTAAAAGGTCCACCACCCTCACAATCTAAGGCCATATAATTACTTATTGGTTGTCATACATCCATCTCTATTGATCATGAGCATATATGTGAATATGATTTTGAGTTCAAAGCGAACTTCAGGACATTTTCAATATTTGTTGCAATTGTTCCTTATTTCTGTCCTATTTAGTTAAGCAAAATAAACAAACATTCTTTCTTTTTACTTTGTTCCATTATCATTATAGTGTCTTTGTCAGGTTAAGCGTTTTCCAAGGGGGTACCCATTAAGACTAGAGCAGCGTTATCAAAAGCGGGTCATTGATTGCATCGATCAAACCTAAAAACTAGAATGGGTAGAAACCTATGTTGCATTGGTTCTGGGGACAGGGGGATGCGTCCCCGGGACGAGTAGAGTGCACCCCCATATTTTCAGGGGAAGACGAGTTGGGGATGGCAATAATATATATATATATATATATATATATATATATATTAAAAAAATTTAGAAGTTAGAATTCACCATTAACAATTGTAGTTAATTGTGAGCACAATAGATCTATACTATATAGTATGACGCACACCACTTACTAGTTTTGAAAAATCTCAGGCAAATAAGAAAGGGGCTGACTGACATTCCATTATTGGCACGTGGAAAAGAGCAAAATGCAGTTTAGCTTTAGGAAACGAAAGTGTAACTATTTTCAATCTGTAATAAGGTCCATGAAGGGTCTATGAAAAGAATGCTCGTCTCTATAACAACTTTTCTTCCTTATCTTTCTTGTTTATGATAATTAGGTTAAAAGGCATTCCCTTTTCAATATGTTCTACAGATTTTTACAGCTATGTTGAAAACCACTACAAAACACTTTGGGATATACATGCATGCATTCTATAAAGACATTAGATTCATATTTTAGATTAAGAAGGAGATTACATAGGAATTTATTCAAATGTTTAGTACCGAATCCAAATATTTACTATCCAATCATTTTCATGGTGCTTGAGGTTGGGATGGGGTAAGATCTAGACTTGAATAACTCTTGGACACCTGTGTACAATATGTAAAAGCTAAGATGACCCTAAAAATGAGAAGAACAAGAGCAATACCCAAAGGGTTCAGACCTTTCACTTGTTGCATTTCTTGGTTTGTTGACATGGAGGCTTTATTGCTTGTCATGATGTTGTTGAAAAGACAATAGTTAATACACTAGAAACCCAAATAAAAGCCCATCATACACAACCCATATTTTGGGTTACAACTTGTAAGATTTAAATTAAGATTCAAAATAATACGATAAGTATGGATGGGATAAATGATCATATTGTCCAATCACCAATGTACATTGTCAAAACTAAAGATACATGCTTGGAACATCTCGAAAAACTGCCTCGGAAATCTCTAAAATCTACATGGAATGTCCCCAAAATCTGCCCAGAACATCCACAAAATCTGTTGGGAATGTTTTGAGTACAGCACATGGAGGCTTTGTTGCTTGTAATGATGTTGTTGAAAAGACAATAGTTAAATCACTAGAAACCCAAATAAAAACCCATCATACACAACCCATATTTTGAGTTGCAACTTGTAATATTCAAATTTAGATTCAAAATAATACAAAATGTATGGATGGGATAAATGATCATATTGTCCAATGACCAATCATCAATGTACATTGTCAAAACTAAAGATACATGCCTAGAACATCTCCAAAATATGCCTAGGACATCTCTAAAAGCTACATGGAATGTCTCCAAAATCTACCCAAAACATCCCCAAAATATGTTTGGGAATGTTTTGGTTACATCTGACAAGTCTCCAATTCCTTGATGAAGTTCCCGACCTACGTTGCGGGGAAGCGCCCCCCACCTCTACTTCGCTCCCAATTCGCACTCCCAAAGGAAGCGATCAGAATTTGGTCCCGGAAGCACGATTCTTAATCGCTTCCTCTTCGGAGTGTTTTTTGGAAACGCGCGTCCCTTTAAAAAAAATGGCTCCCTGGTTTTTTTCGGGAGCGCTTAGGAAGTGATGAAAAAGTGTCGCTCCCGAAGCGCTTCCTCATCGCTCCCTAAGCGCTCCCAAGACCAAAAAAAAGGCTCTCAAAAACACTTCCTCAACACTTTGAGGAGCTTGGGCACATGGTTTTTTTTTCCGCTTTTAGATCAATATTTTGCTTTGTGAGACTCATAAATTAAATTAACTATTTTGATATATCATTTTTTTTTTATGATAAAAATATTATTTTTTATTGATATAAGCTAATAAACGATAGACACCAATTTTATAATAAATGTTTTGTAAAATGTATCTAGTATTTTTGTAGGTTTAGGTATTTTAAGAGAAAGTGTTTTTCATGGTCCACTTTATTTATCTCACAAGGTTATTATTTTGTGTCAACATGTTTTAGGTTTTGTCCATTGACATGTTTCATAAAAAGCTCACAAGAATTAGCACAATTTTTGTAAACTTGCAACCATGGAACGATAGCTTTTATCTTATAACATGGGGTCAATGATTTCTTTGTAATAATTCAATTTTCTATTTGTCTCAATCTCCCTGTCATGCCACATTTTCTATTTTAACTTTAGATATAACAATGCTTCTAACAATATTATGAGTGATAGGATGGAGGGGATTATTCAAGGCCCCAATGGAGCAATAAAAATCAATTTCGCCTCGAACAACAACAATGAAGCCTCTTGACAAGGACATATATTCTTAGAGATAATGGAGTTTGTGATACTACAACCCTCTTAAGAATAATGCAATAGATTCTTCAAACAATCCATAGCTTTAAAAATCTAGAATCCCTCCAAGTTTTGCACAATCAAAGCCACTCTACAAATTAACAAGCAAATAAGGGTTCAAGAATAGAGGACGGGTGGTGTTATAAATGAGGGAATTGTTCAATTCCATCCCATGTTACATGGATATCAACAATGATTGTCCGTTAGTGATTCAAAGCATGACCCTACTTGCAATTGTGACAAGACGGTGAATTAATCCTCCAGCATCCCTACCTTAATGCCCTTCTCATAAGCCTAAGGATGAGCTTAATTAAGGGTATGATGGATTGTAAGTTGTATGAATTTGGGTTTGTTTGGCCCTTAGTATTAAGAACGTACCCAATACTAGTCATAGAGAAAATCCCTCCTAGTGTAAATGTGGGTTTTGAGTGTCCTAGCTTTTGGCTAAATTTTGGCATGTAGCTAGTACAATCTAATCATGGGTTGTCTCCTCTAGTTGTTGGAATTAAATTGGGCGTATAAGGCTTCTAGAGAAAAATAACAGCTTTGTTTGGGGTCTTGGTAGTTATTCTCAGGTTGTAGCTTGGGTGGTGTCTTACTTTTGGGTCTAGAAAGTGTAAAGGGTGGGTGAACTCGCCTACTTAAAGCATCATTGGTGGCGATGGCACATTTCCATTGTTAAAGTGGATGATGCATGTTATGTCAACTTGAGGATGTGATGTGGGGTTTGAGGAAATGCAATAAGGACATTATTGAAGCCTATTGTAGCATAATCAGTTAGACAATAAGATGGAACAAGTGGAGGGATGGGATCACAATGCAAGTTAAACTATATAATAGGGAAAATTAACAAACACATGGTGGCAATAATTGAATGGGAAAAAGGAGTAGATGCATTCATGAGCATCCACTGAGGCAAGCATGAAGAGCTCAATATTCATACTAGCTCTCTCCAACAAATGGTAAATAGAATTGTTACTCATCTCGACATTCCTTTCGAAATTAGTATTTCCTCCTCCCATGATAACTCTATGATATACTCAAGGTTTGCAAAAGGTGTCCAACACAAGCTCGATGTACCCTAGTGGATTGACATGTTCAACCTTACAAATGAAGATGAAATCATTTGAGGCATGTATGAAATTTGTAGATTCATTAATGTGTGGATTATTAGAGATTTGGCCAGGGACTATAATCCGTTAGTTTTGTTTTAATCACACTCATTCAACCTAACAAAATAAGAAGCATGCACATTAAAGATATCAATGTATATATCATCCAGATAAACCACAAGCACATAGGCATGAATAAAACAATTTTCCATTGTATTCATACTAAGCATAACACCATAAGTCATGCACAAAATTCCTAACAAGATATCAACCTATTACGTAACTTTAAATAAGTAGCATCTCCCTTATTACCAAACAATCTTCGTATATATAGAATGCAAAGGCAATTATAGAATATTCTTGAATATACTAAATCATCTACCAATTGAACCTCGCATATACAAAACATATGTTCCTTTAGGAAAATATGTATAAGGTTGGAGAGATAGTGTCTGTAATGTTTACCATCAAAAGGGATATTGAGTCCAACTCATGGAACAAAATCCACCTCCTATGTCAACCATTTGGAAGACTCTTTGAGAAGGCAACAAATGATGGCCAAGATGGAATCTTGACAATAACACTAAGACAACCCTGTGGAGCTTTGAAGAGGAAAGTGGGAAAGGGGCCTAGAAGCTTTAAGCCCTTAAATAAAGACTATGTGGTTGGATTGATTAGTTATATTAGTTAGTGGAGTCTTTCCCCTTAAGTATACTAATCCTTCAATTAACTGTGAGTGTTTATTTTAGTAAGCTCTTGGTTAAAATGCAACCATGATTACTCTATCTATAATTGTTAACCATAACACCCTAAGTTGCAATTGAAAGATAAGATAGAGCAATGCAAAACTAGCTACCATATAAAAATTACATAAGGCTATATGAGTTAGTAAATATGTTCATGTTACAAGACTTTTTACATAAAAATAACAATAAAACACACACACACACAATCTAACAAGTTGTAGTGTACTCATTTTCTATGAACGACTTTGCAAGACAATACATGACATAAGTGTAATTATAACACATACCAACGTCTCCCAAAATCAAGTTTAACCAAACACAAAATGAAATGCAAAGTATAATGCATAGTTAAAAATGCAGAAGACGAAAAACAACAAAAGATATGTATAGTAAAACATTTAGCTAAATAGTTGTCCAAAACAATGGATTTGTCAAAAATGAAAAAAAAAGGTCATGCAAAATAGCCCATGGATTCATATAAAGAAGTATATGTATATCTAGTTATCACATAGGGCTAGCAAACAATTCGGAATTCCTACAAGCAAGATGTTTTCAAGACTATATGTTGCTTGCAATATATCAAACCCAAACAAGGTGAAGCCATACACAAAGTGGAGCTATGACCAACCCTACACTTAGATTATCTAGAAGGAATTTGCAATTGTAAAAGGATTGGTCCTAATAAATATTTGTAGGTGAACTGGAACATGAAGCAAATTAATTGGATTATACCTTCTAAGGAAAGCATGCCAACTTTCACCCTTACTATTGGACCATGAAATGTAGCCTTCTTGTCATCACTAGCATTGTTAGGCAGTGGAAAGGGTTGAGAATTGAATTAAAACAAATAGAATAAGAGCATAGTTTGTTCCTACTCACTCTGACTCCCGTTCTTCAAGTCCTTGATCTTACTTTTATAGAGGCATAAGAAAGCAAGTGAAAGGTTACAAATGCCTTCTAATTTGACTCCATAATTTATTTTAAAAGAAAATAAATTCATAATTATTGGGGAAGTTGGAAGGTTAGGGTCATCAAAATTCCTAGGATCCTAGGCTCTCTATAGGGATCTATAGGGACTGTTAACTGACATGGGATTAACAACCATCGTCATTTGTGCTAAGATTTCCAAAAAGAGTTTCCAAGGCCTAACATTTTACAACATATGGGTAAGCATTTTTTCAAGAGCGTTCTAATCCTTCTGGATGATTGCTACAGGTTTCTACCAGACTCTAGCTCCTACATTGAGATTAAGTTAAACTTCCTGAATTCAAATAGATAATGAAGATCGAAATTTGTATGGCCAATGCGATAATAGATAGTTGTTCAACTAGATTCATTCTAGCAGTACATTTTGGTTGCAAGTATGCGGGACTAGGGGTTTATTCAAGCTTGGAATTGTAAACCTATTACAATTTTTAAAGAAAATGAATTCCCTTCCATACTATCTATGATAACAGAAATGTCTAACATTACGATCTCCAAAGGTTCAATCCATAGATCTAGAGCAAATCCAAACTATGTTATACTAACCACTATAGGGGAAGCTCTGTGTTTTGGAATCCTACTAGGACACAACCAAGGTAGATCAAGGTAGATCTTTTTGGAAAATTGGACCCAAAAAGGTAGATCAAGGCATGGAATGACTAGATCAGGATGCTTGGAGGATAGATCTTTGAAAATTAGGTGGGTTCAAGCATACCTAACCGATACATCTAGAGAGATGAATGGAAATCCTAATGGGACCCATCTAGGGTTTATGCAAAAGTGGACGTGGCGGACCCAAAAGAGTAGATCGGAGTAAGTAATGACTAGATCGAGACACTTGAAGGATGGATCTATGAAAATCAAGTAGGTTCAAGCATACCCAATCGATAGATCTGAATATTTGGCCACCCACCCAAAGGGGGCACCCCCACCTAGAGAACTAGTGCTAGATCTCGAGGCAAATGGAGTCTGATTTACGTGAAATTCGAGATCTATGGTCTATTCAACAATCTCCAAGTGATTTTTTACGGTGGTCATCAAAAACACACTGGATCTACCAGATCTACAAAACGAGGGTTTTAAAAAAAGGTTTTAAATGGACAACTGGATGAAAATACTAAAAACAAATACTAACCTTGCAGATCGTACCTGAAAATTCTTGCGGTCGCCTTGGATGTCGATGATCCTTCCACTTAGTTACAATTTCTAGCGAAATCCGACACGAAACAAAAGTAAAACGCCCAAAGAAGGAAGTGCGCCCCCTCTTCTCCACCTGCAAAATCAAACTACGAATGAGATTTGTTCACAGATGAAAAATATAAGCTACGTACTTCATCTATAGAGAAAGATCCAATGCACAAAGTAACAATTGAAAAACTCCCAGAAGACGATGCAAGACGTCGTAGCAATCTCCTCCAACCAATTCGCTACCCTGCAAAAGATCAGTACGGCTTTCCAAAAAAATATTTGTTTGCATGCAAAATCTACTGAAATGTCCAAGCAAAAGGCATAACAATCACATCCAAATACATTCATAAAGCTTCCAAGAGTTTCTGCAAAAAAATTCTTGTATTCAATATTTCCAAAGCCAAAAGTCCCTTTACAAATGAGAGAGCATCTCAATATATAGATCTCTCAAGTACATAAAACCTAGATCCAAAAAGATCAAGGGTCATGATCAAAAAATAAAAACAATCTAATCAACGGCTAAGATTAGTCAGATACATAATACACGGATCAACTCAATAATAGTAAAGGGGTGCATCACTAAAATTACCCAATGAGGGGGCACACCACATAAAAATGACCAATAAAAATAAGATAGCATATGGTGGGGGATAGGAGGTTATAAAATCCTTCACTAGCATGGCCCCATGGCACAACAAAAGGTGTGGTGGTCAAATATACTAAGGAGTGATAAAAATCACTTGGACGTCTCCCTCAAAATACATCAAAATGTGCTCAAATTGAAGAAATCAAGGACGTGTGGACCCCATGTGAAGTGAAGTTGATGCTGAATGATGAAGGTGACCCAAACACTATGCCTCGAACCAATTTCATGCCATTTCTTTGTCTCATTGGCCCAAATCAATTTCCTTATTAGCCATTTATCATCAAAATGTTGCCTTGGGAACATAAAACTGCCAATATCTCATCGGAGACTAAAAAATGAAGCCAAATGACTGCACACATGTGTCTGGCACCATAGTAGTATGGTACAATCGACTGGTTGCACCCCTAGATTCCCTCGGGAGCCCTAGGAGATCTCACTATTATCCACATTGTATTTTATTTTCATTTTCCCAGGGCATATCTGCTGCAAAAAGGCAAAAGGACCCATATCTCACCTGTAACTGCCCAAAACTAAAAAGTAGCTGCACCAATGGGCTTAGAATGTCCAAATCAACTAGAAATGAGTACTCATACACAATATGTCCATCACAAAGATACATCAAAGGCCCCATCCATGTCGAAACCATAATAATAATAAAGCCTGTAAATGTTGATAATCATAAAAATAATACAAGCAATCATAGTAAGTCAACATCTGAAGCATGAATATGTCTAACGGACATATGTAAACTGTAATAAACATCATCCACACCCATTGGTCTAGAACTCATCCCGGACCCTACTCTTGGCCTGGTCAAACTGGGTTAACCAAGTCAAGAATGATCAAATGATGACCCAAGTGCTAAACTCTGACACTGCAATGTACAAAATGGACATGAATGCTTGATTATCTATGCTAACAGTGAGACTCATGTACAAGTAGCTTATGTTGGTGATTATAACTTATAAGCACAACATAATACATAAATAATCTTAAATCAAAATGGTAAACTGCTTCAAACAATAATTTCCAATGTATATTCATTTATGGATTTAGCCATTTAACTAGTCAAGAGTGATGGTGAATGAAACCAGGTAAGGCCAAGGGGATGACATGATACTCGACACCGTAAGCATCCGGGCTAAAAGACAAGGGAATCTACACAACACATAAGTTGGACTAGGTGAACAATAGGGAATGGCAGTGTCTCACAAATGGGTGGAATGATGAGAAGGCTCCACTAGACTCTAGACAAGCGACCTTTTTATATTTTTATTATTTGCACAGCAGTATTACACTAGTTAACCTCCATAGGCATGTGCCCTGGTAAGCATTCTGGGCTTCTAAAAAATGACAAAGATACCTTCTGGGGCCAATCTCTTCATGTTTCCCTGTGGGTGCAAATGACCGGTACATTATACAAAGAATGAGTGATCATCCTCTAGCCATCAACTTTATTTCTTTTTAACTTGTTAGCCTCCAAGAGCAGGTGCCTTGGAAAGCCTTCTGGGCTTCCAAAAAATGGCTAAGGCTCAGCCTTGAGGGGCTTGCCTCACCCTGATACCCTGTGGGGATAAATGAGTTTTACACCATACAATGGATGAGTGCTCATCTCTTGGCAACTGACTAGTTTTACTTTTATTTGCAGTAGTGTCTAGGGACACTTTTATTTTGCTAGCAGGGCATCCATTTAGAATAACTTTAAGCTCCAAGGCCTTAGTGTCTAAAAACATTTCTTTGGTAGAACTACTTGTGTTCAAGACCTAGAGGTAGACATTCCCTGTGACAAGCGTCACATAAACCAACACCAAGACACAATCTATACATGGAGACCAACTCCAACATAGAGGTGAAGGTGGGGGAAATCCCAGATGTCACTAGTCAAGTTACAAGTCAAGGTTAATCGACAACAAGGGGAATCAACGGATGGATGGAGACAGTGAAGATGGTGCCAAGACTAGCAAGTTGTGTCCTAAGGGGGAAATGACCAAATCCATACTACAAGTAGGGCATGATCAATGAGTATATAAAGGAATCTCTTGGCCAAAACAGTTACATCACTTACAAATTTTAGATTTGTTGCCCACCTATTTCGACTAGGTGGCAACTTCATGTACATTGAAGATGTACATTATGTGCAGTTTGTACCTTGGAAAAATCTGAGGATTTTTCACTTCTGCAGGGCAATTGCCCCTTTGTAAAACGAAATGTCCGCTCCCCTGCGTGGGAAAATTAATGTAATTATATGTGCTAGTGTGGGTCATATGATATGGATGCCACACCATGGAACTGGTTGTTAGGGAAGTCCCCTCATCGAGTGTTTTTTCCTTTTCCAATTAATCTTGTTGTGTAAACGATTTTAATTGGTTTGGTTTTTTCACTCAAAATCCTCCAAAGTGGTGACGTGCGTTCTAATGGTCAAGTCCATGAGGTGGCTAAGGCTTCAAAATGTTATTCATGACCATGCTAGACATTTGTATAGAGTCTTGCGGAGTTTCGTTATGTTGTTGTATTTTTATTAATTTTTTCCAGTTAATTAACTTCACCCCTTGGTGGTTAATTAACTAGGTGTTGATGTAATAATGTAATTGCTCAAGCACTGGCATTTTGTAATAGGGGCTATGAATGCAAGGTAAATTGCTATGAAACCCCCTAAGCCACTGCTTCGAGTCCTATGTCATTCAGACAGGTGGTTGAGGAGATAGACCATTTTTGGCTAAGCAAGGTCTATTTTTCCTAGGGAATTAATTAATTTCCCTAAGTCAAAAATTCATATTATTTGATTTTGAAGTAAAAAATCAAATAATGCCATGGTAATTTTGTTTGGGGATTACTAAGCCTGGGAAAAATTTATTTCAAATTTTTCCACCCCCCCATGGCCAAGATATAATTTTTCAAGTTTATTTTTAATTTTTCCTAAGCCAAAATTGGAAAAATTTTAAAATTAAATTTTAAAAAATTAAATCTAAGGTGAATTAAATTTTAGCCTAAGTCTAAAGGTTAAATGTTGTGGAGGCGCTACCACATTTAGAGGTGGCGCTATACAATAGAGAAGACGCCCACATTAAAGGGAAGGCGCTAGTTTGGAAGTGGGACGCCTACATAGAGGAGGCACTACCATATTTAGTGGAGGCGCTATCATTAAGAGGAAGGGCGCTACCACATTTAGAAGGGCGCCACATTAAGATAGAGGACGTCATATTTGGAGGGGTGCTAAATCTAGAGGAGGCGCCTAGCCTATGGGCCCACAATAAACCCTAAAAGCAGATCTAAGGTGAACAGTTGGTCAAAACCCTAGATCCAAGGGTGTAGATTGATTAAGACATGGATCAAGCACCTAAGCCATGGATTGAAAAGTAATCTAAGGGTGTAGAATGATCGAGGAGGATGCAAAGTCAAATACCTAGATCTAGTGGTGGAGATCTAATCTAGATCTAGATCTAATCTTGGCCGTTGATCTTCAAGGGGTTGGGGTTGCTCCTCAACTATATAATGGGGGTCTCACTCCCTCATTTAACATGATCTCTCATGCTATTGTTATGCTGCCGGAATCTTTCCCTACTCTCTTCTCATATTCTCTCAAGCATTTGGCCCAAGCCTCTTGCCATTTTTTTTTTGTATTGGATCTTGCCCTAGTTGGGTTGTAATAGAAGAATACTTTGGAGGAATATTGTGCCGTCATTTCATGCATCTTGTGGTGAGGTAACTTGTATTGTATTTATTTGATTTGCATTTGTATTAGCTTAGATAGCTCTCCACAAAGTATTTTAGCTCTCCACAAAGTATTTTGTGGAGAGATTTGTAAGTAGAAATATTTATGCTTCCATTTGTGAGTTCCTTAATAAGATTTATCAAAGTATTTTGGTAGATTTATTGGGTACTCACCTCTTTGCTTACATTTTGCAGCTCTCTCATAAGTTCATTTACAGGTTTTCCAAGCTTAGAAGGGCACCTCCAAGGGTTTCGTTTTTTCCTATTTTCAATTCGGCCATTTTTCTTTTCCTATCCTGAAACTGGGTTTTATTCACTGTATAGTGAATATAACCCTTGTTTTAGGGCCCTCATCCATTATATATTAGTATAGGCTTATAAATCTACTGTTTATATGTTATTTTCGCCCTAAAAACATTAATTTTCAGCCACTAAAATTTCTGTTTTTTCCATTTTTTAAAGTTTAGATTTTTTAGTAAAATTTATGGGTTTTACACTAAATTGTTCTAACTTTCTGTTTCAGTTTTCTGCAGTACTTTC
>LPNX010038923.1:370923-382198 GCA_001517045.1 Pseudotsuga menziesii | reverse complement strand
TGTATGCTAATCATCAAGACTAAAATTTACCCTCTAAAATTAACCAACAACAACTTCACTAGCCCCTGTTCCTCTACTCGGTTATCACCCTTCGGGGTACTCGCAAGATACGACAGGGGATAGAGAAGTCTTAGTTTAATAGGCATCCATCTAGCTGTTTTTCCTATTGATTAAAAACAGTGCCCTCGGAGGCGACTTGGGGTAGAAGACCGTGGGGGGTCTCTAGGCGTTCTACGTCCCCCTTGTTGAGCACCAGGGCATTGGGGTTTGACCTGTGAGCTACGGGTGGGCTTTGCTCCCACTTTGTTGAGCGCAACACCATTCCCTCTTTGACTTGAGAAATACTGGATTGGGGTAGTCACACCACCGGTTCGAAGACTTAATCAAAGATTTCAACTCTAATAAAATTCATTAAAAATTACAAGAGACATTGCAAAACGTCCTCCAAACACAGGTCACTGTTATTTATCTTTGCCTTGCTGTTCAAGGTTTTTACTGCAAGCTTTTCACTTTTCAGTTACAAGTATTTCTTTCAGTTTCGCAAACTCTTGTGGTGGCATCTTTAATTCATTTGATTGAGTAATCATATTGTTTAGTAATTTGTAGATCTTGCTTAGCTTAGGCAACTGTGGATAATCATTCTTAATTATTTTGTAAGTTTGTAACTTGTAATTTTTTGACTCCATTTAATCTAGGCACTGATCTTGTAATTTTGTAATCTTAATAAAAGATCCCTTTAACTAATAGTTAATAATCTTGGGAACATTTTCCTGTAGGGACTACCCCCCTTGGCTCTGTTGGGATATTGCCTAAACGGAGGAGTTGTGGATTGTGGTGACAGTGGTCCCCAGCTCTAACTTTCCCCCAAGGACACACAAAGCGGGTTGGAGACTTCCCCGTGTCATAAAGTGTGTATTAGGCGGCAACAAGATTATAGAAGGACCAATAAAATATCACCAACATACAACCACCATTAACTAAGTCTTACTGCCAAAATAAACAATAGAGAAACATCAATATCCATATGCACAAATCCATGATATCACCTGGGTCATATTCCTGCACCGGATCTTAAACCAATATGTGTATCACTGAAACAACTGTTGTTGCTACAGATCATGGGCACTATATTAATCTCTACTCTGGGTCATGAAAAATGACTATCTCAGTCATCAAATCTGGGGTCATGAGACTCAGTCATGGCATAGAACTGGTCAATCTGGATGCTCTGAATCTGCTGAAAGTGGGAGATCATCAACTGTGGCTCATCATCTGCTAATTTCATAGTAAAGGGCTGGCTCAAAGAACTGCTCAGGAACACAAGTAGCCCAGCTACTATATATGTGACAACAGTAACAATTGATATTAGAGAATATTGTCCTTGGTTGGCTCCTTTAAAATGAATCATCCGACCATTTTCACTCTAACTATTTTCAGAGCATTTTCACATATCTAAATTTTCAGGGTGCAGAGAGGACATATTGAAGTATCATGGAGCAAAATTTCAGATTCTGTTTCTCTATACTTTTCAAGTTACAGGTTGTGGAAGTTAAGTTTTTTCTACTAATCTCAAACAGGTATTGTTTATAACCTAGCATAAATCCTTTAATGCCAATTAAGTTCAAATTTCAAAATCAATGATGTAATAGTTTAATGCTTGTTACCTTAGCCCATTTGAGGTAAATTGGATTAGTATTGACATAAGCATGCAGTTCAAAATGTAACAAACTACACGCAATTGAACACCAGAAGAAAAATAATGCTAGTTGGGCAACCCTCTTGTCTAAATCATATGCATATAGATAGGTAAAGAGGCTAAGAGATAAACAAGTACATTAAGGCTTGGGTTGTCTTCCATACTTAGGGATGCCTCTCCTTCAATATGTGGAAGAGATGTACAATAAACGAAGTATTAATATTCCAATTACTCAATAAATGGTAGTGTTCATTAAATTAATTTTTTTCAACTAAAGCTAGAATGGATTTAAATGTCATGGAAATAAACTAACCTGTAGTCAGTGAGTCCCAGGCAAAGGCAATTCGGTGTTTCCTGAATTGATCCTTCTTGAGAAAGAGTTGTACAACCTCCATACTACAATCATAATGAAACCTCAATCACTGAATGAAATTCCGAAAGAGATATCTATACATGCAATTTTATGTAAAAACCAAATTTACATATTAAGTTAAAAATATCAATGTGACATTGTGAAATAAAGTAAATTAGCAAATACAAGTCTTCCTATTAAAGCTTTCAAGTCTAAACTTGAAAAATAATTTCTAAATGAAGTCCATATATCAAGAAACCATACATGATGTATTACAAAGTTCAAACAAACAGGAAAAAGCTGTTTTGGTGCAATTGTTATGCCTAAATAGCCATTTTACCTTATTAAGTTGGGCAAATCATGTGTTAATACATCCCACTTTCTAAAATGAAGCATGTCTTTCAAGTGGAAAAAGGGAGTGTGATGAAGAAAGAAAGAAATCTCACACTTGATGTCTAATCTCTGTGAAGGATAATGGCATAAGGCCAAGCTGATATGTTTCTTTTCCCTTTTCTCTTTAGTCCATAGTTGTAATCAACAGGATATAGCTCCTATTTTTAGTGAGAACATAGTAAATAAATAAAACTCTCCAAGTAAAATGGTACGCAAAGAATATAGGGATCGAAAAACAACTTATTGATTATAACATAACAATACATTAACACATTAACCATTAATTCAGAATCTTACAATAAAAATTCAGATCAGAGGCTAAATTTACCACCCATTATAAACTAGTTAAAATCGTTTGATCAATCATAAACGAAGCATACATGAGTACCATGAATGCATTGTAAAAAAAAATTGTAGGATCAAAACATTAACCACTCGCAGTTTGCACGTGACACACTTCTGGTTGGTGGAGCCTCTCTTATAATCGCATGACAATTAAAGAGGATACAGGACCAATTTCTGGAAGCATCTAGGAGACTAGTAAATAAAGCCAAAAGCAAACTGTATGCTTAGAGTTGGAATATGTTTGCCAGATTTGCCCATCTGTTGGAATTTCCACTCCAGCATTAGGAAGCCTCCTTCAACTACCTTGGCATCCCAATCAATCTAAAATCCTCCAAGTGCCGTTTGAAAGCCCATCGTCTTCAAGACAAGTCCAAAATGGCAAGTTGAGGATCTCGTTCGCTAAATTGCCAAGGATCGTTAGTACTTACCAAATCTATTATTTCCTTACTTTCAAGTTTCATGTGTTCTACCTTACTTGCTCCTTTAAGTATCTTGAACAATATTGGAAAAGCAACCATGGATTTTTTGTGGAAAGAGGGGAAACACAAGAAGAAAAAATTCAACCTTGTGAATTGGAAGCTTCCAAGCACCATATGATTGAGAAGACCTTTCTATTCAACCAAATCTATGTTCAACCTTGTGAATTGGAAGCTTCCAAGCACCATATGAACATAGATTTGGGAGCCAAGGTTGCCTGGAGGTTCATAACTGACAATTTGGAATGGTAAAAAGAGGCTCTTCATAAAATATACTTGGGAACATATCCTAGCAAATGATAACTTGATTACCTCAAAACTTGGCTATCATCCTCGAGAATCAGATCCTTAGACAATCTTTCGATTTGGGATCAACAAGATGGAAATCACAAAAACTAGTATTATGGGATGACCTCGCTCAACAATAATCGGGACATGGTTGTCCTCAAAACTTGGATATCACCCTCAAGAATCATATCCTATCCAATCTTTCAATTTGGGATCAACAAGAAGATGGAAATTGAAAAAAATTGATCTCCCTTCATCCCCATTGGAAATTAGAGAACATGCTCAGTTTCCTTAATGTGCATCACATGCAAAGTATAGAGCTTAATCTATTGTTAGTTAGTCAAATTATGCAACATTGTCCTTAGCTCGATATCAACTTTAGAGATCACAAATGATATGTAGTTGATAAGGAGACTCAAAAGACCATTGTTAATTGTTAAATTTTCATATGCTAAGCTAGATCATTAGTATTTCATTTCGAATTCATAACAAAAGCATATAAACAGAATCACTGAAAGATAGACAAGCACAACCATACAAAAGGAACACAAAGATTTATCCTGGGAAAACCCTAAAGGAAAAAACCCAGCAAAAGCTTCCTCAATATAGATGCCCCAAAAAGATAAAAGGTAAAACCAACAAGGAGATCAAAGCCTGATCCTCCTCCTTCTCCAGCTACTCCTCTTCTCCACTAATGCGCTACACAAGTGAGTGTGTGTGTGTCTCAAATGAGGAGCATCACACCTCTATTTATATTCATCCGTTCACTTGAATTAATTCATTCGACATGTAAGCTCGAGTTAAATCATGTAGGCTCAAGTTATACATGTAGGCTCAAGTAACCACACTAGGGTGCTAATGACCCACCTTTACAATTAGAGGGGACTACCTCATGACTCTTATTAGTTCTTCCGATTAGAAGCATCGGGGTACAAAGTAATACAAGTGGTTCTCCCGGTAGGACCATCGGGGACCACAAAAGATACATATAGAATATTCTTCGAAGTTACAATATTTCAACACTAATGGTGTGCAGGATCATGCACTATTTCAACTAGTCGAGAGTGGATAGGTCAGAGATTGGCAACCAAGAGTGCATTAGACATAAGTACACTCTGGCATCATTGCTATGGGCACCTCAACCTCACCTACCTCATTCAATTGGCTCGAGAGAATTTGGTAGCTAGACTTCCAGACATCCAATAGAAGGTTCAGGGAGTATGCAGAGCTTGCCAAACATGGAAGCAACATAGAACACCATTAAAAGAAGGAAAAGCTTGGAGAGCAAGCAAAGTTCTTCAACTTGTTCATGCGAACATCTATGGACCAATGAAAACAGCATTAATCATCGATGCTAGATATTTCCTTCTATTTATTGATGACTATAGTAGGAAGATGTGGGTGTGCTCTTTGAAGCTTAATTATAAAGTGTTTATTGAGTTTAAAAATTTAAAAGCATTAGTAGAAAGAGTTTGGTTGTCACTTGTTGGACATTAATAAAATCATCTTATCTTATCTATGTATAACCCCTCTTAGGTCTAAAAGTGGTGGAGACTTTTGCTCCAAAGATTTCAAGTGTTTTTGTGCTAAACATGGGATCCAAAGGCAGAACAATAGACCTTAAACTCCACAACC
Organism: Pseudotsuga menziesii; assembly: GCA_001517045.1. NCBI lineage: Eukaryota > Viridiplantae > Streptophyta > Pinopsida > Pinales > Pinaceae > Pseudotsuga > Pseudotsuga menziesii. Next base: position 377,013 of record LPNX010038923.1, on the reverse strand, counting down.
AAATGGAGTGGTTGAGAGACAAAATAGCACAATCATGGGGATGGCACGATGTATAATGTAGAACAGGCCTGTTCCCAATAGGTTTTGGGTTGAGGCAATGTTCACAACGATATTTTTGTTGAACAAATATCCAACAATGGCAGTGAAGCAAAAGACCCTTAAGGAAGCATGGTCTAGGAGGAAGACCAAAGTCAATAATCTTAAGGTGTTTGGTTTCACTACATATGCCTGGATTCCAGATGAAAAGAGAACCAAGCAAGAACCTAAGAGCAAGAAACCGATGCTCTCGAGTTACAACAACATTCATAAATCCTACAGGTTGATTGATGTGGAAACCAATCAAGTGAGCTTTACTAGAGATGTCGGAGTTGATGAGGAAGTTGGACCATTCCATTCTTCTTCTTCAAAGTTCAAATTTCCATGGCGTTGCCCATCATGCCTTAGGATTCAAGTGTTCAACTTCAGCTAGGTCCACCTAAAAGGGAGAAAGATTCGGAACATTCTAATGAATCTCCTAGACCTAGTACGGTAATTTCTTATCCACAACCGAAATCAGCATTCAAGTGACACAAGTACAAGCAACCCAAGTTCCGGTTCTGATACTGACTTAGATGAGGAGGTTCCCAAGAAAAGACCCAAGTGGTGGCACAACACCATTGGAGCTCATCGAGTAGTAGAAATGATCAAGGGACGATCATCGAGAGAAAAGAACAAATAGAAACTCAACACAGTTAACTTTGCTCTTATGGTCAATGTTCAGGAAGTGTTCAAGCCATAGGTGTTCGATGAAGCTACAAGGATACCTGATAAGAGAAGGCCATAACTATTGAACATGAAAATTTTATTAAAAATCAAACTTGGGTCTCACAGGACAGCCACCAGGGAAGGAACCCATTAGCTGCAAATGGGTGTACAAGGTCAAGTACAAGATAGATGGCACACTTAACAAGTACAAGGCATGATTGGTAGCTAAAGGGTTCTTTCAACAAGAGGGCAATGATTATGAGGAGACCTTTGCTCCTATAGTAAAGATGAGCACCATCCAACTAGTTCTAGACATGGCAGTATAGTGTGGCCGAAAGGATCTATCAAATGGACGTGAAGAGCACCTTCCTCAATGAAGATTTTGAGGAAGAGGTCTATATGGATCAGCCATAGTGTGGCTGGCAGGATCTATCAAATGGACGTGAAGAGCACCTTCCTCAACGAAGATTTTGAGGAACAGGTCTATATGGATCAGCCATAGGGATTTGAGGTTTCAAAGAAGGAGCACTTTGTTTGCAAATTAAAGAAGGCTCTATATGGCCTGAAGTAGGCACCCACGGCATGGTACATCAAGTTGATAAGTACTTGGTTGAGCAAGTGTTCCAATGGAGTCTGTTGCCGCCTAATTCACACTTTAAGGAACAGGAAAGTCACAACCTGCTATGTGTGTCCTTGGGGGCAAGCGAGAGCTGGGGACCACTGTCACCACAGTCCACAACTCCTCCGTTTAGGCAAGATCCCAACAGAGCCAAGGGGGGAAGTCCCTACGGAAGACTAAGTTCCAGATTTATTAATTAATTACAAATTAATTAAAGGGATCTTTTTTTAAGATTGAGGCTAAGGTTTTGAGAGATAACAGTCAAACCAATGCAAGATGCAATATTTAAATGACAGTCAATCCTTTTATTTATAACCAGTGCCTAAAGAATGGAGTCAGAGAATGCAATTTTCAATGGATGCAGTCTAAGTTATTTATCCCACAGGTTAAGTTGTCTAACAAATGAGATGAATAAACAAATAAATGATACAGTTATAAACAATAATGAATCCAAATATCTAAGCAATGTACAGATGATCCAAATTTATCAGTATAAACAAATGAAGTAAAATAGTTACAGTTTAAACAAAGTTAAGCATTCACCACATAAACAATCCCAGAACTGAAAAGTAAGTGAAACTGAAAAATAAATGAAACTGAAAGTAAAGTGTTGGAGCGCAATGTTGGAATGGGAGTGTGCTAAAATGAACAAATGTTATAGGACAGGTTTTGCAATGTCTCTTGGTTAATTTTAGGTGGATTTTATTAATGTTTTTCTTCTTGAAATTTAGTTTTCGAACCGGTGGTGTGAATCCCCCAATCCAGTATTTCTCAAGTCAAAGAGGGAATGTTGTTGCGCTCAACAAAGTGGGAGCAAAGCCCACCCGTAGCTCACAGGTCAAACCACATTTCCCTGGTGCTCAACAAGGGGGACGTAGAACGCCTAGAGACCCCCCACGGTCTTCTACCCCAAGTCGCCTCCGAGGACACTGTTTTTAATCAACAGGAAAAACAGCTAGATGGATGCCTATTAAACTAAAACTCCTCTATCCCCTGTCGTATCTCGCGAGTACCTCGAAGGGTGATAACCGAGTAGAGGAACAGGGGGTAGTGAAGATGTTGTTGGTAAATTTTAAGGGCAAATTTTAATCTTGGTGATTAGCATGCAAGGTTAATTTTAAATTATCAACAAGATCAACCAAGCGGTGTCCCTTATAAGAGGTGCTGATACTTGATCTTGGACTGAAAAATAAAGTATGAGAGTTTGTAGCAGAAAAAAGAGTGTTGTTTTAATTCAACTAAGCCCCCACTTCTCCTGCTTTTCATACCCAACTTGAAGTCCCTAAAGGGAGATGACAAGTGGATAGAGGATACACCGGATAGGTGGGTTGTATGATTACCCCTTTGACAGAAAATAAAACTTGAAAAGAAAATAGAACTAGCTAAAACAATAAACTAACCTCACAACAATCTCTGTAACAGAGATAGTGGTTTCTAACAGAGATGGTGGGTGAACAGAAAAATAAAACTGATTATCTTAACCACACAACAATCTCTGTAACAGAGATGGTGGTCTGTCACAGAGATAGGTGGGTAAACAGAAAAATAACTTGCAATAAAATAAATCTAAGCAGCTATCTCTACACTACTCATATACAGATTTACAACAGAGAATACCCCAAAGAGAACTTCTCATTTGGGGTTTACAATGTTATAGAAGAGAGAGAAGAAGTGTAGTTTAGGGCCTCTTTTGGACCAAATTTTTCTGGGTTTTTTTCTGGGCAATTTAGGGCGACATAACCCCCTTTTTCTGTGCATAAACCTGCAAAAAACCAGCAACTTTACTTGCTGGAAATTACTACAGAAAATTAAAACAAGAAGTTAGCATAAATTAGTGTAAAACCCATAAAATTTACAGCAAAATCTGAACTTTAAAAAATGGAAAAATTGAAATTTTAATGGTTAAAAATGAACGTTTTTAGGCTGAAAATGACTTATAAACAGCAGATTTAAAACCTTATACTAATTTATATTGGGTGAGAGCCCTAAAACAAGGGTTATATTCACTATACAGTGAATAAAACCCAGTTTCAGGATAGGAAAAGGAAAATGGCCGAGATGAAATTTTGAAAAAAGAAACCCTTGGAGGAGCCTTTCTTAGCTTTGGATCCCTGCAAAACAAATCTATTAGAGCTGCACAAGCAAGCAAGGAGATGAGCACAAAAATAAATCCTACAAAATACTTTGTAGAATCTTACTAATCTACTCACAAATGAAGATAGAAATACTTCTACCTACAAGTCTCTCCACAAAATACTTTGTGGAGAGCTTCCAAACTAAACAAGTACAACAATAATTGAAAAATTTACAAGGTTACCTCACTAATCCAAGCATGAAATGAGAATGACGGCACAATATCCCTCCAAAGCTTTCTTTTTTTATAGCCCAACTAGGGCAAGATTCAATACAACAATAGCAAAGGCTTGGGCCAAATGCTTAAAAGAATATGAGAAGAGAAGAGGAAAGATTTCAGCAGCATAACAATAGCATAAGAGAAGTTATCAAATGAGGGAGTGAGACCCTCATTATATAGTTGAGGAGCAACCCCAACCCCTTGAAGATCAATGGCCAAGATTAGATCTAGATCTAGATTAGATCTCCACCACTAGATCTAGGTTTGTTGGCTTTGCAAGCCATCCACCAATCATAAGCAAGGGTGTCTTTTCAAATCAATGGTCAAAAAGATAGATTCATGTCACAATAAAGTTTAACCCTTAGATCTAGGGTTTCCATGACTCAAGTGGGGCCCCCTTTTGACTCAAATTTTAATTTTTATTATTTTAATTTTTTATTGTTTTTATTTTTTATTTTTTACTTTTTATATTTTATTTAATCTTTTATTTTTTTAAATTTCTATCTTTTTTATCTTTTATTTTTTATTTTTATCTTTTTATTTTTTAATCTTTTAATCTTTTATTTTATCTTTTATTTTTTATTTTATCTTTTAATTTTATTTTCAAGTTTTAATCTTATATTTTTTATTCTTATCTTTTAATTTTCTATTTAATATTTTTATTTTTTAATTTTTTAATTTTTTATTTTATTTTTTATCTGGGGATTCCTTTGACTCAAATTTTGATTTTTTATTCTTTTTTTAATTTTTAATTTTTAATTTTTTAATCTTTTACTTTAAATATTTTATTTTTTTATCTTTTATTAAGACAAGAGAGGCACCCCACTTGGGAAATCTTCAAAAATTTATTTTGACCATGGGGGGTTTATTTAAATGAAATTTTGGCTATGTTTAGCCATCCCCCTAACTTAATTACCATGGCCTATTTGATTTTTTCCTTCAAAATCAAATAATTTAATTTTTCACCCTTGGAAATTAGATTAATTTCCTAGGAAAAAATACCTTGTCTTAACCAAAATTGGTCTAACTTTCTAACCCCTTGTCAGAATGACATGAGACTTGAATCAATGGCTTGGGGGGTGTCATAGCATTTTCATTTGCATTCATAGCCCCTATTACAAAATGCCAAGGTTCAATAAATTACATTATTACATCAAAACTTAGTTAATTAACCACCAAGGGGTGAAATTAATTAACTAGAAAAACAACATAACGAAACTCCGCAAGACTCTATACAAATGTCCAGCATGGTCATGAACAACATTTTGAACCCTTACCCACCCCATGGACTTGATTGTTAGAACGCCCGTCACCACTTTGGAGGATTTTGAGTGAAAACCCTAACCAATTAAAATCGTTTAAAGAACAAGATTAATTGGAAAGGGAAAAAACACTCGATGAGGGGACTTCCCTAACAACCAGTTCCATGGTGTGGCGTCCATATCATATGACCCACACTAGCACATAGAATTACATTAATTTTCCCACGCAGGGGAGCGGACATTTCGTTTTACAAAAGGGGCATAATTGCCCTGCTGAATGAAAAATCCCTAGAATTTTTCCATGGTACAAACTGCACATAATGTACATCTTCAATGTACATGAGGTTGCCACCTAGTTGAAATAGGTGGACAACATCTGGCTCCAACTTGGGGACGTGTGTTCGATCATCGGAAAGCATACGAGAACTCCAGACTCTACAACCACAAATTCTCACCAATAACCAACATAAGTCCTCATGTAGAAACCAATAAATAATCAATAATGAATAAATGAAATGACTACACAATGATCATACATATATGCATAAATAATTTCAAAGAATGAAATAATACAAAGCTGTTAAAAGAATGCAAGGAAAAGGGTTAGAGATACATTACAGAAAGTGTCCCTTAGGACACTAAGTATTTATCTTTTTGAAGAAAAACCTGATTTGTGACTCGTTTGACCCTTTCATGTTTCTTGTGACTTTGATAGTGCCTCACATCTTTGAAAATTTGTCAAAAGTCCACACTATCAAAAAACTGCTGATGCCATATTTTGTTAACTTCCTTTATTATGATTATATCCTTTATATTTTCCGGAAAGCTAACAAAAATAACATGATCCTTTACACTATGTACACTGTCCACATTCTGAAAAAACACTGATTCATTCTGGCATGCCTCGACTGTCTTTTCTTCTAAAACATTCTGAAAATGATCTGACACTTTACTGACTTGAGGAGAACTTACTAAAGCCTTGGGTGGCTTATCCTTTTGGGCTGGAACCTTTACATTCTCTGATACAAGAATTGATACCTTTACATTATTGATCCAACCCTCTAAATCTACACTCAAATTATTACTTGAAAATACACTTTGTTTAGAGGTAA